>JAUTBR010169649.1:0-16018 GCA_032361205.1 Pseudorimula midatlantica | reverse complement strand
CCCCCCCCCCCCCCCCCCCACACACACACACACATACACTGCCTCTGTCATTCATTCTTATATATATCTGGCTCTTATGCCTCATTCTACCAATTGCTCTCTCTCTCTCCGTTTCATCTCTTTCTTTCTTTCTCCCCCTCTCTCTTTTGCCTCTGTCTTTTATTCTTGTATATCTGTGTTTGGATCATATGCCTCATTCTACCAGTCTACCCCCATTGTACTTCAGAAGCAATCTGATTGGTAAAGATCATGGTTCACGACTGGTAATCAGAACCGACACCTAGCAGAGCATCGTTAGATCTGGACTTTGGGGAATAATCATGATAGTGTGAACAAACCTACACTGTAGACGGTATTTGGTTTTCATCTAGTGTGTATATGTATGCATGCTATGGAGGAATAGCATACACCACATGACATGACATGTCATGGCATAACAACGTAGTATGTAGCGGCACCAGCGATGTGTTTAACAAAGCAGTGTTAATATTATGTCAGTGGTGATGTCAGTAGACGGTGCTGCTAACACAGTATGTCAGGCGTACAGCTCTACATCGTACCAACGACCCTAGCAGATCACACACATTGCTCTACAAGACATAACCTCCTCCCCACTGTCACGGGAATGTTGTTAGCAGTGTATTGAACCATTCTACCTTCCAAAGAAATGCAAGCCTCTAGCTATTTTCTACATTATGGCTTAATAACACGTTCTTTATGACGAAAAATTGGCAATAATTTGTGCACGTCTTACTAATTGGATCGCATTCGATCTTTTTTTATCAGTGGTATATGAACGTAACTGATGCAAGATCGTCATAAAACCTATATGATTTAAAATACAATAAATATACCACAATTAGAATACTCTACATGTATGCCGCATTTAGTACGTATATTGATGTTCTGTTGGCCAATGTGGTTCTTGCTCATGGTACAGATACTTATTGCTCTGGGTTATCAGGGCAAAGAGATGCTCAAGAGTTATTGGATTCGTTTGCCCTGGGCCACAGTAGTGTGTAGTTTGTCTTACAGAACAAGACGTGACCATCCTTTCCCCTACCATGCACTGTAGAGTCATCATTATACTCTGGATGACTGCAAGCTAAACACACGGCAATGAAGACATGCACTCTGACTGAGTGTGTTTTTAGGCGATCAATGAATAGGCACAGTTATTATAGAACCGTTGTTTTTTCTTTCTATTGGTAGAAATTCGAAAACACTACGGCCGGTTGGAATTGTTACGGGTTACAGACCAACTATTGTAAGGTCAACGCTTTCTATTGTGGCCGGATCCCAGTTACAATTATTGTGGCAATAGAAGGACATAATAACATTGTGGATGGCTACAATAGCCAATTTCATAAATGGTTATTTTCTACCTTATTAATTGGTAGCTCCGGAAATGGTCAAATAGACACATAGGTATACTTGACATAGCAGTAATGGTGTAGGACAATGGTGTGAGATAGGTCTTCGTGCGGTACTGCATGCCACATCTGTTCTATATCTCCTTCATTTCAGTCACTTACAGCACAGACTACTGTAAGTGTTCATATCTGGGGAGATATATATGGCATGCTATAGTTAATTATACCTCTATGCATGCATACGGCAAAAGTGTATATCTTGCTCTCAGATTAGAAGACATACGCGTGCCAGCGTCCAACAACTATTGGTAAATGGCACGCCTGTATATCGGGCAGTATAACTGACAGAATAAATATGTCTGGCATAGAAAATATCTCATATATACCAACAATATGCAAAGTGTTGTTTTTAGCAAATGTGTTATCAACATGTCGTGGAAATACTTTCCTGGATAGGAGTTGTCGTTGCTAGTGTACGGAATACTTTGTTAGTATATGATGTATAGCTGACACTGAGCAGTACAGCTTGTACAGGGAGGTTGTAGGCCCACTATAAAGTATAACACTATGCAGTGACCTCTGTGAAGCCTGTTCTATGAAGTATACATCCATGCATTGCTCTATTCTATTACAACAAAACTACGTAATTACAGTTTAGACTTTACGTGCACTTTTTAAGGAAGGCCTTCAGGGAATATATAGACAGCGAATAGTAACGCTACATAATTATCTAGGTTCTGTGCAATGTTACTGCTCAAAATATACCAGCTCCAGCATTTTCTAGTTGTAGTAGATCACAATCCGACGACATAGAATTGTGTAAGCAACTGTTGGTGTACCAGTTTAGACTTTACTGCACTTTTTAGGGAAGGCCTCCAGGGAATATATAGACAACGAGTTCCTTTAGTTAGTGGCAGAATTGATTTACATGTCTGTATTAGAGCAGTATAAATTCCTAGGTGGTGGTTTTGTCTGGAGTTAAGACGCTCCAGCTGGAGTTATCCGATACCATTACAACATTTCAGTCGCTATTTTACATAGCGGGGTAAAACTAAAACAGATGCACTCTACTGTAGGTTTAGATGCAATTCCTTACCGCCCTGATGTATTATCCTAACAAGTGTTTGTGCGAGCACGTACATTTAGAACACTTCCATTGCCTACTAGGCCTCCCTTTAACATTCAAGCACCGCCCCCGCCCTTACTGAATGTGTCACTGTTGTTGTCTCATCGTCGTCATCAGCAGCGGAAGCAACATCAGCAGCAAGACAAACATCATTACCTTCTGCATCTTCTTCTTCATCATTCTCATAATAGGTAGCGTTATCATTATCATAATCGTAATCAGCATCTTCTTCTTCATCATCATCATTATCATCATCAGCAGCAGCAACATCATTACCTGCTTGATCATCATCATCATCATCATCATCATCATCATCATCATCATCATCATCATCACCACCACCATCTTCTTCATCATAATTATTTACATAACTGTTCTTATTCTTGGTCGTCTTCATCATCATCACCATCTACATCGTAAACATCATCATCATGATCATCATTATTTACATAATTGTTATTATAATTGCTCTCGTGAATGCAGTCCTCCTCGTCTTGTAGTATCACTTCGTGATCGTTCTAAACATCCTGAGTATCGTTTTAGATAGCTCTCTTAGTCGCTAAGAGACCATAGCACTCTCTTTGCCGATAGCGAATACATTGCTAAGAGAGTGCTATGGTCTCTTAGCGGCTAAGAGAGCTTTGTGAAACGATACCCTGGACGTGATTATGTCAGAACTCCTCCACCCCACCTCACAGTGTCCTCAGCCCCACACAGTCAGCCCGTGTACTTCAATGTGCATATCTACACGTGTGTCATCCGGTTACTCTTTCAATCTCAACTAGTTCCACATTTCCCAGATCAAGTATCGCCTGCTTTATACCTGATGACATTTCGAAGTGCATTCTATAAGAAATAACATACAAATATTTGTCATGTTCAAAGAATATCAAGAGTCATTCATTCTATCGATGTAAAATACTCGTTTGTGTTTTTATGCAGAACTATTGTTTATGTTAAGGCTAAGGTCGAATCTCACAAGATTGTCTTTCGAAATTAAATATCAAAATACAAGAAGGTAAGATAATATCACACTGCATCCTAAAACCTGAGACTTCACAATCTAGAAATATTTCCGCATGGCGGTATTGCAATGTACATGTACACCGTGCTAGAACATGCTATTAGACTGTCATGTCGTGTCATGCTGCATGCCAATGTCACAACCACCAGGATAACTGTCTTAAAGGTGCGGTTACCATGGATTTCAAAGCTCTGCATGCGCATACACACGCGCGCATAATAACGTTTTTTTTCTCCATAACAATTAGTTAAACAAAAACATGCTCCTTCATCGCAATAATTAATAGCCCCCGGTTTATTTTGGCAAACCCTAAATTCTTTTGATGAAAAAATACACCACCATTAACGCTCAATTGCCCAGACATGTCTTCAAGGTTTCAGCTAATTCCAGACGGAGATTATCTCTTGAGATAACAAGGCCAATATGGCATTCAGTTTTAAACACCCAGCATTACTTGACTTCACAGGGATAAGCGCAGTATTTATCCACGTCCACACGTTAAGATGATAGCGCAAATGTACAATGCAAATGTATAATGTGCTTTAGTTACGACTACGAAACGGCACTCGACTTAATTAATATTTTTTATTTGATTAAATATATCAGATGGAAAGAAAGTTTCCATATATTATACAAAAGTATGTTCGATATTTTCAGCTTGAAAGAAGTGTGTTTCTACCATTTGAAGCAATGGAAGTCGTGTGTATTATTGTCCTCTATGTGACACCGTATACATGTCTGACATTCTGCATTAAGTACAGATCTATCCCACCCTCAGTGCACTACCCTACTTCCAGATACACTTGTTTAGCGTGCACGCGACAATGCTAAACACGTCCACTTACTGTGGAGAGTTCTGCCATCTGACCGTCGTGAGGACTGGGTAGAGATGGCGCAGACCCCACTTTCTCTCTACCACGTTCTGTCAGCGAGACGTTGTGTTTGTATTTCCAATTCTCCTGCTTGCTACTTGTAATGTAAAACATGTTCTGCACTAACGTCTTGTTGTGGTTTGTCGAAATGCTGGCAAACTGTAAACAGGTGTAGTTGAATGTGTAGTCCACCATACAGCAGAACGTCTGGTTGAATGTCTCGTGACATTATGGTGTAAATGTTCTCTGCAATGAAAACAAAGAACTAGTGTGTCAAACAAGGTTCTACGTAATTCAACCGCCCAGTTAAGCACATAAAGGTCAGTACAAATGTGACATCGATTACGGTAATGACATGCCGTAATGTTAGTCGCCAATACGACTGTTAGGCTGTTCTGGCTATTGCTAGGAACAACCATTTTTTTACTGTTTTGGTTGGAAGAAAATGGCATTGTTCATAAACAAGAAATGGATGCCTGTCAGGATGACATGGTAATACGAATGCCGACATGTGAGAGCATGAAATGATGTTTTTGTTTGTTTGGTTAGTGTGGTCCAAGGGAAGTTGAGATGATCCAGCGAGTCCACGCTGATTCATTGGCCGGGACGATAACATGCATTTCTAGTGTGGACATTCTTTGGAAAAAATATACTCTGGCATGTGGATATATGGACGATAGAGTAGAGGTTGTTGGTGAAATGTACCAACTGTGTTGTAAACGGAATATTCAAAATTCAAACCGTCCTTGGGTTTTCTTATTACCTAATTAAAATTCATACTCAATCCCAGATTGTCCATGGAAACACTGTATCATCTAGATCTCGATCCACATGTCAACATTTATATCTTGTTTAAAGAACAGATATATGGCTTGTATGATGGATTAGTCCTGCTTCAGTGTCCAGTGGTTGTTCATCACACGCATACCTTGGTTACCTGTCCACTCGACGGAGTAAAAGCTGGTCTTGCACACCTCATTGGAACCATACTCTTCGGAACGCCATTCCTTTGCCGACTCCTATCCAGTAATGTCCCTATCCATCTCCAGCCTCCTGTAAAGAGTCAGTCGAGATTTGAGACCACAAGCAACTCCGTCAAACTACCAGAGTAAGCCTGGGCTGACGTCCGCGGTGTATACACAGATCCTAGCACGGAAAGAGAATTGGAAATGGCCACACTCACTCGTCCTCTGACATTGATGGAGAGTTGCTCTGTGTCTGGTGTCAGCTCTTCGCATATATAGAGTGCTTAGCGTTTGTCCGTGTTAGAAAAGAAGTAGGCTGGTTGTACAATCAGATCATATTACACCTTTGAGATTTCCAGAGATGTTTTGATTTCATTTGCCTAATTTAAGGAGCTCGACTATTTTGTTTTCCAATTGTCATTTGATTGATGTTATCAAAGTTTATTTGTAGCATTGTAAAGCATAGGTAGTGGCTACAGATGACACAGATGTATGCCACAAATTGTTGTTTCACAACCTTGGCCCTCCGCTACAAAAGGGCGTAACTCTAAGATAATCTTAACTCCAACATTAACCATATACTGTACCATAACTAGGGTTGAAGTTACGGTTGTCTTGGTATCAGGTTTAGCTGTTTCTCATAGGAGAGCGCATAGAAACGGAAATGAATGGATATTTAAAATGTGTGTCTTGTCAGTAAAAAGACCCCACAGAATTCCAAGGCAAATAAAAGTCTGTGTTTTCTTATTTTGTTAATGGAAATAAAATGGAAAGTATACATGTACGATACTGTATTCCCTCGCCCTCCCCAAAAACAAATAAGTATAAAAACAAAAGGAAAAACAACCTATTCCCCAACGTCAACACTACACGAAGATACCGCCCGTAGAAAAATATCTCTGTTCATGAAATAAGATACTAAATGTTGTAGATTAGTCAGGTATCACGTGTAAAATCCTTCTTATATGTCTGTCCATAAATTCAACTATCAGATATCACATGACGTATGTGAGTAATATCGCTAATATCAAGCGCTATAAACGTGTTACCCAATCGATCCGCAAGTTACATTTACGTCAGGACATACACTGAACTATCTTCACCTCTGAAGTCGGTATTCCCATTGAGTAACGTTTGTGGCAAAACTGAACGTATATTGGTGATGTATGTGAATGCTATAACGATAATAGTACCAGGCTAGGCAGAGCACGTTTGATAGCACACCCGTGAGGATTTATTACTGAAAGCAAGTAATAATAGTGGCATTGCTGGTCTTGCTGCAGAATGAATTTGGCTGAGATTTGCCCTTTATAAATGCAGGGACTTCAATAGCAGATTCCAAATAGAGAGGCTCTTGGTAGTACCTCTTACTTTCCTTACGGGACATCGTCATCAGTTCTATAAAGATTCCATCACATATTGAATACCAGTACTGCATATTTACTGCCTTAGATTATACTGTCTTATATAATATAAGTATAATAAACAATAATGTATCTATTTAGTTCATAACAACGTGCCATGCCATGTGGCGTATTATTATTATAGCAGGGCATGTATAGGACTGGACAATTAGTATACCCTCAGTGCATGGTAACTGGCACTGCCCATACTCATGAAGACGTATTGCACCCGAGGCACGCCAAGAACACTATATCGTCTTCCTGTCGTTCCCTTCTCATGTACAAATAGATATGTTCGCGATGTAAGTGCTAATGTAGATGTGGGGTCTCCGTTATATCAACAGTTCTGAGAGATAGTTATTGAAAATGTGAAATTGATATGTTCAGTCAGACACTGTTCCAACATCATTTCTGAAATGACATTTATCAAATAAATGAATCCCTCTTCAGTTGTCGCCAAGTGTGCCAGTACATAAACATGAATACCTCATGTCAGTGTCCCAATATCCATCTCTAACGTAATTATATATATAGTAGGCCATAGGGAGGTGTATTGGTTGGCCTTTCACTATTCTACCCAGAGGTTAAGGCTGTGACCTATATATAGATACTTGTTGCCTGCCTACAATGCTTCATATGGCATATATCTATCTATATGGCAAATCCCTCTGTTTGTGTGTGTGTGTCTGTCTGTCTGTCTGTCTGTCTCTCTCTCTATCTCTCTCTCTGTCCTTCTCTCTCTCTCCACTCCTCATATCCTCATATCGTATTCACCTCACCCACGGTCACAGATGTATCACAACATGCAGGTCGATATCCATTCATTAAAATACTTCATGTGCGAAAGTCATTTGTCTAGTGAAAATATACCACTGGATTTTATGACCATCTTGGGACATCTTTGACTGAACCACACGTACAATATTGCCCGCAGTGATCCGAGAACGCCATTCGGAGTGCGATGAACATCTTAATTAACTCCCCAGACTGAAGCTACCACAGCATCCTCGGCGACATGGCGAGCAGCGTGTTTGATTGATGCTCTGGAAACGATAAATCAGAGCAAGACTTCACACGGCGACTGACGCCACTGTCAACAGAGATCAGATAGCACTGAGACCAATTCCAGGAATCAATTGAACTTCTGCCGTGTTTATTAGAACCCTCATTCACCTGGCGCTATATTTAGCCATGGCGCCCCATTGTCGTAACGGCCCGAGTCGGGCATGTTCACGACAGTCGGTGTAAGCCAGAGTTTGGGAAAGCACTCTCCACGTTCTCAACAGTAGGTACTAAATCATCTTCAGTTAGTAAGCAGATGGTGGCGACATCTCCTGTCCCGTTGCTCGTATACTGGGGGTCTAGTTTTTTCCAAGCTCGATCAGTTTGCCAGTAGCAAAGGGACGTATCACAATAAGCTGCAGTATCTTCTTATGATTTTCTGAAAGCCACCTAGAGGAAACTTGTAAATCTACCTCATGTTATGGTGGCTGATGGCAGATGCATGAAGATGATTATCTCAACTATTTGTTTTGGTTACAGGAGCATATTGCTGGCTTAGAATGACTTAAGCACGTGTGTTACCTATTGCCTCGAACACCATACTGACAACCTCGGATTAAGGAACCATTCCTCAGTTATAAGGTGAACGTCGGGACGGGTCTATAGGTGTTCCTTGGAACGATGTCACAAATCTGACCATCTTGCAGTGCACAGAAGCAGTAGATTTACCCGCTGCTGCTGTCGTGGTCTAGAACGCTCTGATACTATGATGGCTTTGTGTAACGACCCCTAGACCCCCCACCGCCACAGTGACCAAACGAAGCACTGTTACCAGTAGAACGGGGCGACTCATCGCCTGGGCAGTTGTTTCATAACACCGCTTCGCATAACGTCTCATCTTTTGAAAACATAGACGAGAACTGCAAAGACTACCCAATCCACGCAATTAGTGAAAATACCTCAAACAGACAAGATGCTAAAATTAGCAGAGATGATTCCCGTGTCAATACAAATAGATAACATCAGCTCTTGTTTTCTATATCACTATGTGATGTTTGCAATTTCTTTGTATACATCAACAGATATCTTGGCCCCTCAGTTAGAAGTGTATATTTTGAGAGGTAAACACAGAATGCAATATAAATACTATAATCAAGCATATCAACGCCAGGACTAAGTTTGGTCGTGACGACTGCGCCTTATACATAGCATATTTACATTACATACGACATATTTTCATTTCTAAATGATTAGTTCGTCTCCTTCAGCTAAATAGTTCTATCGCATTGATATACAGCAATCTGCCCATTACATGGCCTTTCAAACAGACGAATACTCTTAGAATCTGGAATGGGAATCTCCTCTTCACGGGTCCAATATCTAGGACTCAGTGAGCACGAGAGGTCCATGTCACGTCTTCTCTTTACCGTCAGTATGTTCAGTACGTAACGAGGCACTAGAAGCATTACTTGAACGTCATTCTGGACCGTGTAGGTAGCTGCACTTACTGGATGATGTTACTAATGGAAAACGTGTTTTGTAGACTGCATTATCTGTTTATTGGTGGTGGACACACAACTGGACATTACTGTGAATAGACGAATTAGCATTCTTGGCTTCCAAATGTTTGATGCAGACACGGTTTTATCTGTCTGTTTACTGCTGTCACGACATCTAACATGTGGTCAACGGGTGTCGGCAATATTCGCACACGACGAGGAAAGATTTTCGTCGCCACAGATTAGTATTCACAGTCGAGTTTCATTGCCGTGTACATTAATTCCGCACTCTATCTCAATGTGTGGGCACTAAACACGCATATAAAGTCAGATAAGCAAGTCCTGATTCTGCTCTGTAGAGACTAAAAACCCGTGAAGATGCTTATCCACAAACGTCCCTAATAACATGTCATGCCCTATCTCATGAAGACAGTGCTAGAAGGTACTAGATATAAGTATGGGTCCGTATTTATAAAGATTATCAAAGTTCGCTAAACGTTCACTCAAGGTTCACTATTAAAGTTGCTAAGAATACGGGCCCTGGCTTTCACATATTCTATCTTTTCTTGTTAGTTTGTTTTGCATACAGAAAGCGTTTAAGTGTGATGTAAAACCTTTAACTACATTTATAATAATTCAGGTCAAACGTGACAGCATATGGACATTTGAAAACACTGGTGGGACTATTGCACTAGTGTACTTTCTTTGCCTGGCACTTATTGGAACCCGTCTGAGATTGACCCATCCCGGACAATCGATGACCGTGTGACGACGACTTCACACGGAAGACTGATGATTTTGGCACGCGCTTACCTCCCTTGTGTTTATGCAATCATAAAGTGTAATAGAAAATGTCTGGCCCCAATACTAATACGTACAACGTTAGGAGGCTCTATAGTCCCAACGATATTCATCCCTTGCATTTGTCTTCTAAATGTTCAGAAATTAACATTTGAAAGTGTTGCGGGACCCATAGAAACCTCTTTATATCGCTTCTCATGCATCTATTCAATACATCATTCCCTAGAGAACGATCACGAATATACACGAGTGATTCATCTATGTATTGTTTTTTCACTGCTTCTACCAACTCACGCAAGCATACTAACAAATACTCCCTTCTGTACCTGCATATATACGGCATGCCTAAAAATACGAGATAACCATAGAGGCGCCTTGATGATCAGACCGTGGCATAACATGGAAGATTTATTAAGATTTTGGCAAGAATTCAAAACTAATTAATACAACATGTTTGGGAAAAATTTGAAAGTGGATAATTGTGTAAACGTTATTAATGGATTAGTGCCTACGCCTACTATATGTGTCCGTATTCAGTGCTGAGTACGCCTTAGTCAAGTGTTACATAATTACTCCCTGTTACGTATAGTACGCCCTTCTTCAGTAGTGTCCGAGGTCTTCCAGTGCCATACACTAATACGTTGAACTATGTTTTCTACGTTCTGTTATTACGTTAGAATGGATTCAAATGAACACTAGAGGTACACAGAAGGAAGATAGATAGGCTGCGGGAGATTGACTGCGTTGTTGTGTTGGTGTTGTTGGATGCTTTCCCGCAGTATCATCATTCCTTACACAGGAATGTAAACCAGACACTAATCCTAGTGTAATAGTTACATATGTTACGAGTATATACTGACAGATTGGATAGCACGAATTGCGGGGAAATACCACTGCCATTTTAGCGTAATGTTCTTACTAAATTACAGGAAATTGCTGTTAGTTATGCTGCTAGATGTTACATTAACTGAACTATGTTAGTAGCTTCCTGTTTGGAATTGGGAGGCGATCGGAGGATGTCTAGTTCCCCAGTGAAGACAACTTACAGCAGGTGGGAGTTCACCGCTAAAGGATCAGCCAATGCTCTCTCGAAACAGCAACAGTGAAATCTAAACAATAGTGTTGTTACGAAACGTTTTCCATGCATGTAACACCTTAAGAAAGTCCGAGTCATTTAACATTAACTGGATTTGTCGAATAACATGTGTACTTCCTACCAAGGCCACGCCATCATATGACAGTAATTCATTGCATTTGAGAAACGGTTTACCTGGTATTCGCATCAGAACTCTAAGTTATCCTGGAACTGAGCATTCTAACCGATTGTTCTACTTGGAGTACTCAGCTTATACGACTGTAGAAATGCCCCTCGCTGTATGGTTTATTCTCTCCTTTAGAACCGCGCATGTACCAAAGATCAAAGGTTTCAGAGTAAAACAGCAGGTCCCAGTTGTTAAACCCTTGTCAAAATAGCTCTACAGGAAGTAATGACCAAGCAGGATTGATAGGTTTACACCTTTGCTGATTACTGCAATTATAGCAGTTGACTTACTGATACAGCCGCTAGCGAAGAGGCTTGTTTTCTTGAACTCTACAGCGCCTTCAAGTGAATGAAGATGCATATGTAACACCTCTGTTACTGTAACTTGTTAAAAGTGCATTTTTACTTTCTCCAAACCGCAGTTTGTTGTGCTATGTTATGCAGAAAGAACATTAAGAACGCAACCACAAAACTGTGTTCACGCACACATAAGAGGACTTCAATAATAAATTGTCCATTTCCATACCATGATGACCGGAAAATTCAAGGAAATGTTGTTCATTCTGCTCCAAAAGCTCTATCTCATCTCCCAGTAAAAATACTCTCTTGTTACCCCCGGGCAGTCAGGGGGAAGTTGCGTTATAAGTCTAGAATACCCCCGGGCCATTGACAGTGCGTCCGTGAAATGAACAGCTCTTGTTTCCTCACACTTGACTTGCACGTGTGGCATCGGGATCGATGAAACCCACTTACTTCATTGCAATATTAGACTGAAGAACTGGCGGGAAAGTGTTAATATCTAATGTGAATTCATATCGTATTTCCGTATTTTGTAGATAAAACAGCCAGGTTCAATGTCGTGCCATGAAAGTTTAATCCTATAGTTAGCCTCAAGTACATCCAGCACGTCTACATAGGCTAGATATCCTAATCGTCAGCTTCTGTCACGGCCACGATGTATGCCGACAGTGCCACTCAGCACGACTACCAGAGTGTTCTCACTGGCTTCATGCCTTCATACTCGTACAGCTCCGTACAGCGCTGACATCTAGACTTCCTGCTTGTAACTCACGTATTAGAATAGTAACCTAATTACATTCAGAGGTGTAAATATAAATATACTGCTGAATTAACATCTGTCGGTTGATTGGTATACTGAGTCATGTTAGTAATATTGCTTGAATCAGTTATTGGATATCCTTGGTATATTGCTCATATTAGACGCCGATATCGGATTACGTCATGATTATCCAAGTAAGGAATTTTATGATATACTTGGCAGTAGAATAGTGGAATATATGAGTGAAAATATATCCATATACAACACTCTACAGAGTGAAATATAATATCACCATGGTCACTATAATATATAAATATAATATACGTAGGATAGTAGGATAGCTTCCTTTATGTCGTTAATCCAGTTCGCGAACCAATATAAAATTTGAGAGTATTTAGTTATTATGTTTTGTGTATTTTGTTTGGTACCGTTCGTCTTAGAGGTGTTAAATAGCATTACATGCTTTGGTATCATAGAAAGTATAACGTGAGTGTAAACCACTTTATTTGAAAAGTATTTGATAGTATCATTTATATTATGACAAGTGTAACTCGATTATCATTGTTATATCTCAAATGCATAACGTTTCACAAAGTATAGCGACGTCACTTATACCGGGAACATGTGATTCGTTGAGTATATATGCAATCCCTCCTCTGATCCACGGAATACTGTAGAAGATGGTGGCTTCATCTGGTGGGTAAATTCCGTATAGTTTACCTACACACACAGATAGACTACAGTTAGACAGAGATAGACTACAGTTGTGTTTGTACTGTACACAAGCAGCCGTCTTGTGAAGCGCCAGTATACAGACTCCTGTCTACTTCTAGTGTCACCCTGGGAACACCTTCCAACACGTCTAGTTCTGATTTCAAAGAAATGTAAACAGCCTCGGGAAGAATGCACAGCTAGGAAAGATGTAAAGCCGAGTTACTAATCACACTAACTTCGCCTGTTTACCACTATGCCCGAGGCAGTGGTCTGATAAAGCTACTAATTATCTGCACTCACACCATTGCTTCCTGGACGGGCTCCCAGTTTGTGCAGACAGCAGGAACACTGCCGACCTGGCATGTAACGGTGCTGTGTCTGTGATACCCAGACCGACTTCTTGGGTGTCGAGTGAACACCCCTTACATGACCGCTCAAGTAGGAACATAAGCTAGAGACATCAAAGACCATCAGCTTTGAGGCAGCCGTCATTGACAGGATCCGGCTTGAGTTTCGGGACTCTGTGGGGTGATGAATGGTACTTATACAAAAAATATACTTAGGTCAGAGGATAACCTGAACGGTGGACAATTGAACATAAGCTTGAAACAGGCACACAGCAAGAGTCGCGTCAAAACAATTCTCAGCAACCTGTAAAATGGTCGTGAATATTAAACTAATCTACAAAGCAACTAACATTCTCTCTGCTCAACTTCACATGTCAAAGGAACAAGCATGTCGACATGGACATGTAAGATAGTATCAGTGGTTGCCAGTCCAAATGTTGACTATATAGTCTAGTAGTAATTTAGTGGTCTTTTACACCGGTATGTCAAGTACTCACGCGATTATCTCCCCTACTTCCAGGTGTATCAGTGAGATCTCGTGCACAAAGTGTCTCATTCCAGCCATAGCTGACCATTGTATATAGGAGAACTAGCTAGGTATGAAGGAATCTGTTATCACGCTGATCCATCATACTATATGCCAACCTCTGTACAACACGAACTGACGACGCCAATCAGGGTAGAAAGCAATATGGAAAAACAATGTAACTGCCATAGTTCAATCAACCTCTGTTCACACAATGCATGTAGCAGGCGACTCCATTGGCGCCGTACTTGATGGTAAATACACCATCGCGAACTGGTTCTCTGAGTACGCACCGATGCGTCTCTTTCTTCTGGTATTCTCATGAGCATGAAGTCTTACCATACAATTCAGTGACAACTGAAACACTACAATATTCATCACGAAAATAATACGTTCACAATAGTATGTTAAACTATCTCAAAGGTGTTATATTGATAGTGCCTTTTTATATGTTAGCTCTAAACTGAATAGATAACGACACCATTTTCAACTTGGGACAAGGCAGTGTCGCTGTCGCTTTTTATCAATGATGGTAAATGTCATGACTTAGTCAGTTTTTCATATTAATTGTAATCGATGATGGTAAATGTCATGACTTAGTCGGTTTTTCATATTAATTGTAATCGTTGGTTAAATGCTTGAATTTATAAGATGGTGACAGTTTTTCTAGGAGACAGTAAGATGATTGTGTGTGCGGCTGTTTGTCACCTAGCTACTGTTAGGCTATGGCCGAATAGCTGCTAAACCGAGACAGTGACCTTTGTAATAGAAGATAATCACCTCCCTGCGGAAATGTCAGTATTTCCAGACACAGTGATGACAAGCAGCAGTATAAACTGACAGTGATCAACACACAGAGTTACTAATAGCAGCCACCACAACAGACCCATGTCCAAATCAGAAATATAATAAAGCATTGAACAATGGGGCTACGTCTTGAACACCATCTAGACCTACAGAAGTGTTGGACCAGATCCATCTGTAAATATTCAGTCGACTCAAGAGAGACTAAATAAAGAACAGGGGACGTCAAACCTGTATTGATTGGTAGTATGACGTTAACTATATCCCTAAAAAGTTTAAATAGATCCCATGCAATCCCTCTGACTCTAACTTACACAAAACACAATCAGTCTCCTATCTCGTCCATACTTGGAGGTGAATACTGGTGGAGATTCCATTGGATGCCGCTTGAACACGTGACCAAATCCATGTGGCTTACGTGCAAAAAGTTCACTGATCGCGTCATGTTTGATACTGTATATTCTTCAATCAGCTGAACATGTGCCATGTACAGTAGAGGTGATAACTTACTGAAGTTCTATGAAGCCTTCTGACGTTGTATGACTTCAGTGAACCGGTTTATATGATGTCTCTAGCTCTGTAGTTGCCTACAAGCCTGGTGATGGACGTCAACTACTTCTGACTAACTCGTCTAAATCATTGCGGTACTGGAGACTATGTTACTCTCAAAACAACGACTGTCAACTTGAAGGACAGAATAGTGATAAATCGCACTCGTGTGAGGCATCGCTTCCTTACAATACAAATAGCAATCATATTGAGGTCGCGCCCAAGTGTCGTGTTTGTTTGTACAGTGTAAGCGACTTGTTTTAGGTGTTATGTAAAACTAAAAGGAGAAAGTTTCAATCTCAAGATGATTTCGGTGTAAACTATCTGTACATGCAATAGCCGATCTAATGTCATAAACACACGGGACCTATCTACGCTAAACGAGCACAGTAACCATATATCATATCTATTCCTACCTAACTCCTGCCCCCTCCATCCCACCCCACCCTCTTTCGCTCTCTCTTCCTAGTAGTTCTCTCTCCCTCCCTCTCTCTCTCTAGTCTTTCTCTCTCTCTCTCTCTCTCTCTCTCTCTCTCTCTCTCTCTCTCTCTCTCTCCATACATCCTGTTTTTCATTTTGTTCTCTCTCCCCATCTCTCTAATTCTCTAACTACCTATCTCTCTATCTCTCCCTCCCCCCTCTCTCTCTCTCTCTCTCTCTCTCTCTCTCTCTCTCTCTCTCTCTCTCTCTCT
>JAUTBR010169428.1:0-16052 GCA_032361205.1 Pseudorimula midatlantica | reverse complement strand
TCAAACAGTCACGAAGATCCTGTCTAACCTAAAACCCGAGAGAATTTATACACGTGATACATTTATATTGTGATTTCATTTGCTGAAGGAAAACTTCATCAAACCGTTGTCTTGGCTTTGAGAAATATATTTTAACGAATGAAAATTGCAAAGGCAGAGTCCAACAAGCTGCGTAGTTATCTTGAATTTACTGAATTAAAGTTATCAATATGGCCTCGATTTACTTTTAAAAACTGCTCGAGTATTTTTATTCATTTGAAATAGTATATCTGAACTCTCTAAAAGATAGTTCGTCCTAGCAATGTCTCATTTTTAGATCACGTTCATTAAACACCTCCATTGGGTTAAGATCTGAACTCTTCCACAGGCTGATCCAATTAGGCTTGCATAGTTCTACTAGTATGAGAAGTTATAAGTTGTACCATTTTGTTGGAAATCAAACATAATTACCATCAGGGTAGAGACGACGGCAGTCTGGCAAGAATATCCTTTAATGAATGGTTCTGCCATTACAATTTTTGCCTTTTTTATTTTTAAGTTTCCGACTGCAGAAAAAGTATGCGACATAGTGACTTGAAACCTTCCGAATATGTTAATAACACCATATTTGTCACGTGTGTGAAGTTTTATAGTAATATAGTTGTTTCTGGCCACCCGATATATGTACGTACAATTGCATCTAATTCAGAACTATTCACAAATATACATAAAAAAAGTGTGCAACAGCATCTGATGACATTCCATCCTCTCTCCTCCTCCTCTTTCTCCACCCATCCTTCCTCTTCTTCATCCTCCTCCTCCCCGGAGAGATCAGATAAGTTCCTGCACATTTGCACATCATAAACAAATCGTCCTCCCAAATTTGATCAAGTGTACAAAGGTACAGTGTGCATCCCAATCAGCGAGAGCTAATTAGACCCTTCAACCTCCCGCAGACAAGCATCAACCTTCCTCTTTGTCCCAGGGTTCACTCCCCACCCTCAGCCTCCAATAACTCTCTTTACAAACGTTCCAACTCCTGATAATCCAGATCGCAACTTATTTCCAAATGTGACATTCAATCTAAGAGGTAATGCTGGGAGTCCTAGTAAGTTATATGCTGGAAGTTAAAAGACCGTTGGCCATTACCGAGCCAATGATGCCACAGAGACTGTAGGAACAACTAATTCCTATTCACTTAAATTAGCACAATCAATATCACGGTCATTAAAACTTGCCATTTGGCCCATACGGGACGAATATGGTTCTGATGGAGACCTTCTCGTTATTGTCCGCAGACAATGTACGAGGAATACATTCAGTTGGGGGAGATCGGGAGGAGGAGGAGGAGGAGGAGGGGGAGGGGAGGGGGGGTGTCGAATTCCTCGTTCGTTGGCCTACACTTGAGCCAGTTCATGATCAAGTCGCCTGAGGGATGCGGGCAGCATTGTTATACCAGTCTTGCGTTGAGAGCTCGCCCGTCGATGGAATTATGTTATAAACGGCTCTTGTAGTGTTCATTCAGCGTCCAGACAGTCAGACACGAACTTAGGGGATGGGTGTATTCTCACAGGTTCACGATTTATCGCTAATTTGTTTATTTCAGTGGCCAAATGGCTGTTTTGAGAATAATTCCATCGGGGTTTCTGTTAGTGTGAAACTTGATAGAGATGTATGTATATAGCGGTTAAAGATATGGCTATGAAGTAATAAATATGAAGTAAAGGTACTTATCATTAAAACTAATCTATACATATTACGTCGATATTATTAATTAAGAAAGCATTTTAATGGTTTATTTCAGTTGATTTGACATTATCCCCAAAATACGAAAATAAACATTTTGAAATATTGTTACATTTTGTTATTATCGAATACATACTCGTATTGGATATAATATTTGAAACTGAAGGAGAAACCTTACCATGCATTCTTGTTTGTAGTTGGGTCGTTTGATCTAAGTGATTTGTACGCGTTAATAATGCTGATATGCTAAACAGTTGTAAGTGTATTAGAGCGTAGGGCGTATTAAATATCATATGCTTTAGAAGAATATCTCACAAGAAATTAAATGTTCACAGCAAAAACACGTGAAGTGTCCTGTTAGATGTCCGGACTATGACATCTAATGTGGATAGCAAAACATATAACCTAGGACACCCGAGGTGAAAGTGTACTGCCAGGATCCTTTTCTGGTCTTGTTAGGATCCCGAAACAGGACATTAAATATATTTTCGCTGCAGTTCTTTTCCGAAGACCTTTAACCCTCTCCCTGCTGTATTAGGAACAGGCGCTGCTCTTTATGGCATATCCGGTTGAGAGAGTTAAATATCAGCGAAATCAAATGAAAAACTTCATCCAAAGCGCACGAAAGATCCCGATCTGTTGCCCGTCTAGAAAACGGACATATCTCCTAGATTTGCATACATCTATCCTTTATATGTCCGTCGGAAGCTTCGAGAATAGTACCAGTATTATCAAAAGTGCGTGCAAAGTATCATCTCTAGCCTGGACGTAATATGTATGTCTCGTTGAGCGAGAGGATAACATATAGCCGTGTCTCGGGAGACAAGACAAGGAAGTAATGGCGGCTACCACCAGTGCCCGGAACGTGTAAGAAGTTCCCATGAGGAATCACACGTCTTGCATAATCCTAAGTCCTGTCTTACTCTGTCGAGGGTTAGTGTCGCTTTCCTAAGTCGAGACCTCGACATATTGACGCATGCTGCATCGACAAATACCGGAGCTGCGCTTCGGTCAATAGGGAGCAATTCATAGCGTATATTATGTCCTTTCAGCGGTCAAATATGGAGTAATTCATAGTCTATAGCTAGTATGTGTAGCATGCTGATTCTGTGGTCAATCTGGAGGCATTGGTAGGATATATAGCGTACACCTTCGTCATCGGCAGCAAATCTGTGGTATCGCTAATTACGATTATCAAAGGTTGATTATCAATGGACACAAATATAGTCTGATATTTCTTTGATTTCCAATACGAACAGCTACAATGTGTATATTGTCAGCATGGGATCATTCATAGCTGATAGTACAAACTTTAAACTGTATTAAATCAATGGTGTCGATGACAAAGATTATCAAGTATACATCAATTAATCTATTATATCAGCAGCAATATAATCTAATAAATAGTTGATCAAGATCGAGTTATCCATAACTTGTACTATACACCTTCACCAACAGTGCATCGAATGTATCGTTGATGAAAAGTATCACTGATAGATAATTAACAAAGCAGCCACAATATAGTCTTATATACAATACAAGTTCTTAGATTTCATATAAATACAGTAGTCTATGAACATGTAGTCAATCATAGGTTATAGGTCCACACCCTCAGTTGAACGTGAACCCACTGTATAGCTATTAAAGATTATCAATGGCAGACACCAATGAACCGCTCAGCATCAATATACTCTTTATAGATCTATAGATCTACATGTCTTTGATTTATTATACATACATCCAGTATTCATCTTTCAAATTTAGATCAAAAAGGTATAGGACTTAGATGCATGCTTAGACCATAATGAATGTTATATTGCATATATGCCATCACAACTACTTATGAATTATGGAATGAAACATACATAATCACATTAATGTACATGTATGCATCATAATAACAGACATGGGCAGTCATACATTGATTTCAGAAGTCAGATGGGTGACCAGTATTCGTGGTAACCATCACCACACTAGATAGTGAACGTAGTAGAATTCTCACCTGTGTGCTTGGACGATGTATAGCAGCGAGTTAACACTACTATAAACCCAGTCCTTTGTATTAGAATCCAGGACAATCACACTTAATATCACCTTCTAATCCAATCTTTGGTTTAAGGCAGAATATTCCCAATGCTTATTATACCCGGAAATCCTATTCAGAACGCAATTATTCGAAGTCTTCAAGCATATCCTGGTCACTTATAAATCCAATGTTGTATGATACTGAGAAGGAATGACATCAATTGTCGAAACACTGAACACCCGTACAGCTTCTTCGTCTTGTTTAATGTTATTTCGGTCGCCTTACGACTGCGTCGATTTAAGCAGACCGGTACCAGTCCAGCGCACAGACGTCCACTTTATATTATTTCAAGATGAATTAAAGCCCTTTGAAGTCTTCAGAAAATATATATAGAATTCTTTTCTTTTCCACATAAATGTATCAATTTTCCATCCTGGCTGTTTACACGTGTAATTGTCTACACGTGCCACTGCTGTCTCGGGAACTGAGGCCCCAGCACACACTCAGCACGCACACGCATGTCGGTCCGTAGGCTTCGTATTGACTCTGAAACGTGTAGCAGTCAATGGGAAGTCAGTCCCCTGCATTAAGAATTCAATTAAAGGACGAGTTAGCGGCACACCGAATCAGTTCCGCGATAACACTCAATCTGCAGTTGGCCTTCAAGAGTATGCAAATCGTTAATCACACGTGTCTGATGATTGTGTGTGATGTGTACGCGTCTCGTGCGTGTATGTCACGCTCTAGCGTGTGCGAGTACGGGTGTACGCCAGTCACAGATACGGTGTTAAGATGTGTACGGCTATCGGGGTGTTCACATATTTATAGGCTACTTTAACAGACGTTGACCTTTGAAGATGATGAAGTCACAGCATGCTCCTTTGGAACAAGACATGAACGTGTTCCCAACAAAGATTTGGACGTATCTCTCTTCAAATGTTTACCCTGGCTGTGTCAAATATATTATCTTATAGAACATGACCAACGTATTCCAAGGAAAGGTTTAGTTTGTACGTATCTCTTTTCAAATGTTTACCTTGAAGAAATCACAGCGTGTTCCTAATGAACACGACATCAACGTACACAAAGTAATATTTCCAGCCAAGGGTTGGCCGTATCTCTCATTAAATGTTTACCCCCTAATGAAGTCACAGTTTACTCCTATAGGAACGACATTAATTAACGTATTCCCAACAACGGTTTGGTTCTATCTCTCTTTAAAATATTACCCTGATGAAGTTAATGTGCTCTTGATGAACACAACTTTCAACTTATTCCCAATACAGGTTTGGACATATCTCTCTCCGATGAAGTCAAAGTATTCTCTTATTGAATACAGCATCAATGTATTCACACCAAAGGGTTGAATGTATCTCTTCAAATGTTTACCCTAATGAAATTACAATGCGCTCATATTATGACATCAATGTATTCCCAACAAAGGTTTGGACGTATCTCTTTTACGACAATCATGGAATGGGCAGATAATTGATAAGTGGTGAAATACGTTTCTAATCTCGTACAATATGGTCATCGACACATATCAAAATGGCATGCCATACGTTGCAGTTAAGACAGAAACAGTTCATGGCGTCTGTATCGTTGTGTGATAATTTCATTTTCAACAAACTGCGTCAATTATGAAGCCAGTCCGAACGTCCTAGCTTTAGCAATATTAATTTAGCGCAATAAATGTCTTTTCTGTGACTGTTTGCAGATATAGAACATCCGCCATTTGTCGCAAGAACTCAGTAAATCGAATCACTTTCCTAATAGATAACTATCTTATGAGAACTTACATGCATGGTCCTAGAGATTACGAGTTGTAATCACTTTACATGGACCTTAATGTAATATTCACACCATCAAGTACTGAGGATACTTCATGAATTGTGCTGCACGAATCGGAATGGTATTCACAGTTGGTTTTAGTGGCAACCGAATTATATGGGGAAAATAAAAACGAAAAGAAATTCAATCAATATCGTAATTACAAAAGAAAATTATCATATATATCTAGTTGGATGTACCAAGTCATTATTTCTGGAAGAAGAACCGCGACGACTGCTATTCTGAAACACCTCGTTTAACAACTCTTTTTTTTTTTGGTCGTTAAATTGCATTTCTTTTTGTCTGCTACGTTTATGAGATCAATCAAATATTCATGTGATAATCGTCTGCACAAACAAAAGCTAATTGCAAAGATATGCGTGTACACCAAAAAAAGTTGAACCATCAAACGTTTTATCTCTGTAGTCCAAGCTCCATGGCTCCTTAATCATACAGCAACTTGCCATTTAAAAAGCCAACATCCGCAGCCATGTTTTTTTTTTGTTATAGCCTCGATTTCGGTATGCATTAAAGCTACATCCTGATTTCATTGGTTGAAAAAAAATCAAGTTAAAAACATTCCAGTTACAGTTCAAGCTTACATCCGGGAGAGTAAAAAGGATTTAATTGGTTGAAAATTTAAAGACAAAAATCAGCCGAGAGAGTACGAAATGGGCATATGGCCCGTGGTGTATCATTTTGCAGGAGACCTGGGTTCAGGATGTAGAAATCCAGTAAGGAATTAGTCTGGCGCATCGGTGGAAGAAAACCAGTCAAATATCATGTATAGCTATGTACCTTACCTTGTTGTAATCATACACGAAGCTCTACACTACCGATTTGACGTTTAGTTGGCTTGGTATCCGCATTGGATACCAGCTTCTCAAGCGGACGGGTAATTTGGTTTATATTTACAGATTAGCATGAGTAATTTGTGGAGGATCAGGCTATTTGTTTCCCATATTCGTATTGATCAACGATAATGTCCGGTGTACGGTGACACACGTGTGCATCACGACTTGTGCCAGTGTTAGTAGTTAGACAGCCCCTTATCAATTCCAATCAGAATAATGACTAGCATTATGTAGACGACGTAATGGTGGTGGTGGAATTACGCGTGCCTTTTGCACCAAGCCTGGGGTCGTAGCTTGTTAAGTGAAGGAGCATTGGATAGATGACATGCCGCTTCTGGTAACATGGGTGGAAATATGGGCATGGTGTGGCTCTAATATGTTAGAGAGAGGGAGGGTTATTAGAGAGAGAGAAAGAGGGAGGAGAGGGGCCGGGAGAGAGGGACGAAGGGGGAGATAGAGCAGAAAGAGAGAGTGTGTGTGTAAGAGAGAGAGAGAGAGAGAGAGAGAGAGAGAGAGAGAGAGAGAGAAGGAGGGAGATATAGTGTGAGAGAGAAGAGGAGAGGGGGAGAGAGGACGAAGGGAGAGATGGCTAATATATAATATACACAATGTCGTAAGAAATAGGTCATAGCTTGCCAAACCAATCCAATTATTTCAAGAACTGCTTCTGATATTACGAAACCCCTTCGAAGTTCTCGTAATCTCAAAACCTACTCTGTTTAATATTCTCACATCCCTAATCAAACGCGTCATACGCAATTCCATAAAACATCTTCCTTTGAAAGAATACATGACAGACCTCTTCAGTTACCTAGTGTACACCTGTTGCTACTCGGAAGCTAAGTACAGCATGTATGTTCTACATCAAACTGTTGCATAAGTATTTATCTGTGTCATTGTCTTGGCGCCAAGAACCTCTCTATCGGCTTTGAAGTCTGTCTGGAATTCGCAGGTTAAAGCCTCGGTTCCTGTAGGCATCGCATGCTTTGTTGCTCAGATCAGTTAATAAAGCAATACGGTGCACTAATACACTCGGGGGGCAATGCATGGAGGAACCTCATATGCTGTCTCTTGTTGTAGTTCTGTGACGCGATTCCGTTACTTAACACGATCCACTGAGACGACCAGCCAAAGGTACGGAATAGTCGTGCACGAGATATGAGACTTCTGTTCAGGGCACAACGCCCTTAAGAGCAGTCTCACACCTCGGGCACGAATATACCGTACCTTTGGCAGGTCGCTTCGGTGGATCGTGTTTAGGAAACGCTCTTTTATTTATTGACAGTATTGTGGCGGCAGCCCAGATACAACTATTGTACCGCTACAAGAGCGTTGTGTAACGGACCCCCAGAAGATAATGATAATGATAAGGATTTAGATAACGAGAAAATGAGATCACCACTGCGTTTTTGCAAATTAATGCCGTGTCGTCTGACGTCTCTGATAGCATCAGAAACATCCTACGCGTCCACCCTCCATCCTCCGCTGCGGTCCGTCCCTCTAGAAAAGAGCCACTATCTTCATTCCCCTTGTAGACGAGCGTCCACTCTCGTCGTAATCACTACAGGATCGTATCTGAAGGCCCTGTTTGCATTTGCTTGCGAAAAGTCAATGTTATCACAATGTCAGCTTTGAGTGCGACCGGCCGACGGCTAAAACCGCTATTCAGACCACCTCTTAAAGGTTTTGCTCTAGTCGGCAAAGAGAACATCGATTACATGATTTCCCCTCTCTTGTAATGGAGTGTTCTCGGTCTTGTTAGCTAATAGTAGCAGGAGTGGGAGGGTCACACCTCTAGCCCTTGGTCAGAGTCGTGTGACCACAGAAGGAAACTAATAAAAATATAGAAATCAAAGTAAATTAAAAAATGAAAAAGAAAATACCAAGAAGTGGGTCGAAACTGATTTTTCCAGAACATCCTACGATTAGTCTTAAGGCTATTCTTAGGCCGTTTTGTTAACTGCCATACAGACGACATGTTTTCCAACGGCAGCAGTTATTTACGAGAGGGAATTGTAATGTTTCTGACTGTGCACGCTGGTTGGAAGAAAAGGCACAAACCTCGAGAGACGGGAGCGGATTCGAAAGGAACGCGCAACAGGAGCCGCGCGAACACAATGAGAGCGAGGAAAGTGACGCTTGGGAGCGATCGAAGACAATTTGACGGCAACGGTCTACGATACCATCAGAGGGGAACATCCATGAATAGCCGTCTCCACGACCTCTGGTTGTCGGTCCAGTCAGCCACAACGAAATGACAACTAGAACTGGAATAGAGTCATTTATGCTACACCATCAAGATTGCTTGGACCGCACACAACAAGGCTTTGTCGTTTCAGTTCTTGACTGATTTAAGAAGCTGCAGTACGCCCAAGAAGAACCCCCATTTCCCGATCAGGTCAACTGGGATCCAATGCCAAGGTCAATGAATTCTTTAGAAAGTCATTTTTTTTCTTGACTTTCATTTCGCGTGTTCTCTGCTATGGAGTTTTTTTGTTCTGTGTTCAATATGACGCTGCTTGAGAGCTGTACAGTCAGAGACTGGCTGGGAAAACAAACAGACGCCATCGCCAGATCAAATTAGCGCGGAAAGCGTAAGGATAGAGTGGATGACAAGTCAGTTAGAAAATAATTTATTGTGAAAACGATTCTCATGGAAGAGGGGCCAGGTCACTATGTTTTAACTGTCAGCACATATCTTCTGAAGATTTAATATTTTCAATGTCAATTTACATGGATTTTGGCAGTGGTTGTACAGTTAGGAATGCTGAAAATAGAACCATACACAAGGGAGATCAGGGATGTATCATTAACGGCATTCAAAATTCAATGCTACCCTCATCCATTAACCGAATTTCGCGAGGAGGTGCTCTGCTAATATGTAGGCCAAAGAGTGAACCGTCCAAGTAGTAATACCTTATTTTACGATACTTGTAAGTGTGCCCCACAAACACACGTTCTCTACAACGAAAGACAAACAAACTCAATACGGCAGCATCTCAATATCTCCTATATCTGTTCTGCAAGGCATTGCCACTAATATGTAGGCCAAAGAGTGAACCGTCCATATAGTAATACCTTATTCTACAATACTGATAAGAGCAACCGATTTATGACGATTTTCATCCCACAAACACACGTTCCCTACAACGAAAGACAAACAAACACATACGGTACCATCTCAATATCTCCTCCATCTACCTTGCTTGTGTAAATGTCCGGAAATCACCACAATCATTAAGCAATTAATCATGTGCAGTCTCATCAAATGATTGGTCAACTGTAAACAAAATCTGACACCAGTTAGTATGGACTCTGTATTGGTGTCTGAGGAGTGGGTTGTTAGATATCATTGACGTATGATGGATGGTGAGCCAATGTTGCCTTGTCTCAAGGTTGTCTGGACTTTGTCTTGAATCCACACTAGATACCAAGGGCGTGTGGAGTTAGACTCGTACCATACGTAAGTAGACGTTTAGCAGCTAAAGTTGACCGAAAAAAACCCAGACATTGCATCATCTTTGATATAATTATTTTCCAGATGTATTTAAATATTCTAAGCGCAAATAGGTTTGTGATGGTTGCAATGTCAAAGTGTGCTATTTTGGACTTGTATCAAAGTAATTTTGATTCTGGACACCAGACGTGAGATAGAGAGTTGTATAGACCCAGTCCTGTTTGGAGGCGTTGCCAGTCAGTCCAATTTTAGTTCACATAGGACTATACAATATTTGAATAACACAGGATGAACAACACTAGATTTGTATCATACCAGTTAGGCATCACACCGAATAAGTAAAGTAATATTAAAAGGGGCTCTAAACTCTAATGTAAAAACAAACATAAATAAATTAAAAATATTCATTAATACAAGCAACCGTAATTGCGGAAATGCATACATAATCATCCAATTAGTCATCGTTTTCGGTCAGTTGTAATATACTACAGTAGTAGTTACCCTGATAAGAATCAGTCTGAATCATTTTCAGAAATTGTCCAATGAATTGAAATACTTTAAAGCCACATTTAATACACTGATACACGCATGTCAATTCTGCGAACATGAATCAGTCGACCTGTGTTTTATGCGTTCGGCGGCATGATGTAAACTAATATATAGATACATAAAAACACACTTAAATCTATAAAGCTGCACGTTTACGAACTGCTTTCATATAAACTAAGAAAACTTGAAAAGGGCAAGCGTTTTTACCTGTATTGTAATCTTGAGAACCAGGGCAACGTTTCACTAAGCTCTTATCCACTACGAGACCCTAACACTTTCTTGTTCTAGATCGCTATGTATACGCGATCCTCAAGAAAGCTAAGGTCTCGTAGAGAGGAGATATTCGTGCCACGTTGCCCAGGGTGAGAGCTATGCTTCTGGGCATCGTTTCTCGAAGCTCTCTTAGCCTCTAAGGAACCATAGCACTCTCTTTGCCAATAGGTAATACATTGCTAAGAGAGAGCTATAGTCTCTTACTTAGCGGCTAAGAAAGCTTCGAGAAACGATACCCAGGACTGGAAGTGCTAGACATCAGGCACGCATAGAGAACACACGCGTGAATTTGTATAAGAAACAGCAGCGAGAAAAACCATAATACAGATGGAGACCGATATAATATACTATTTGAATGAACAACGATACAGATAAGTGGATTGTAATTATTCTATGAGTTCTATATGGACAAACAAATGAGCTGTTTCAATGACTCTCCGGGACAAGCCTGAATGCCATACGGTACAGGTGTGTCCAGGACGAGTCCAATCTGTCCACCCTGAAGAGGTGGTGTAGCCCGTTCAGCAGCAAATGCATGACGTCACAAACACAAACAGTATTTGCATCGGCCCTTTACTTCCTGTGAATGGACTGTACGGGCTGTTCCATTCACGGTACGGATTGTCTGTCCAGAATGTGTGCCTTGGAGTGTCACTGTAACACAACCAAGATGTCATTGGCCATGACCTCGAAACACGGTGATGCCGTCAACTAGGGGGGATACTGGATCACTCGTGTTGCCGCAGATAGCACTGGTTGGGCGGTTCAAGAACGCCTGACAGATGGAAATAGCATACTCAATAACACAGTGATGAGAATATATGCGTTTGCTTGTCGACGCAGGTGATACTTTTTTGTTGTTATTTTTCTTTTCAAACACAATTTTCAATCTGCAGCGCACAATTGCATTATGTTCTGGCTCTTGCGCAGATGAATGTGCAGAAGAAGAAAGAGTGTGGAGACGTGGAGACGTGGAGACGTGGGGACGTGGAGACGTGGAGACGTGGAGAGTGTTGTGGTGCGGAATCGTTGGTAGGACGACATGCCACACACGCCGGACTTGGAAACGTAAGAACAGACATAGGGTGGGACATTAAGCACAGACATGGGGGTGGGGAAGTATACATATCCATAGGGTGGAGAGACGTTGACAGAGACATTGGGTGGAGACGTAGACATAGACACGGGGTATAGACGTAGACAGAGACATTGGGTGGAGACGTAGACATAGACACGGGGTATAGACGTAGACATAGGCATGGGGTGGAGACGTAGACACAGACATGGGATGGAGACGTAGACATAGACATGGGATGGAGACGTAGACACAGACATGGGATGGAGACGTAGACACAGACATGGGGTGGAGACGTAGACATAGACATGGGGTATAGACGTAGACATAGACATGGGGTGGAGACGTAGACATAGACATGGCATGGAGACGTAGACATAGACATGGGGTATAGACGTAGACATAGACATGGGGTGGAGACGTAGACATAAACATGGGGTGGAGACGTAGACACAGACATGGGGTGGAGACGTTGACACAGACATGGGATGGAGACGTAGACATAGAAATGGGATGGAGACGTAGACATAGAAATGGGATGGAGACGTAGACATAGACATGGGGAGGAGACGTTGACATGGAGACGCAAACATGAGATGGAGAGTAGACACATACCCAAATGGAGGCGTTGCCATTCAGACATGGCATAGACAAATATACACTTGGCCAATGACATAGACACATATGAAGACAACAACAGTCACGGTAAAGGGGACGTAGAAAGTCATAACCTTGTTCGACATTGGCATGTAGACGTAATATACCAAAGTATGACGCATATATCATGAACATTCAACAGTAGATAATTCAATATAGCCATCCACATGTGCCGATTTAGTGGCCCGGGAGGTCTCTAATGTAAATTATACATTTCTTTGTTTTGTAATTGATTTTATGAAAACTTAATTGTCACACTATCACATGAACTACACGCTAAATCCAAACGTTTGATACTGCTATAGTAATGGAACAAGACCTTATTAACTTGGTCCCTAGTGCATATGTACTGAATTGTCTGATGTTCATAACTTTCGTGCTAACCGACGTATGTTATCCCATAGGATCTCCATATGTACGCCTGGTGCATCAATAAACAGGAAAGGCCAATACCCCCAGTCTGTGTTCCACATGTAAGTAGGCCTATACCATAAATACGTGTATAGTTGTATACCGTATAATAGTATCCTTGGTCTGTCAGTACCAGCCGGTACTCGCAGGTTTACTGCAACATTCAGCGCTACGGATGTTGCGCGTTTCCTCCTGCCCTAAACTGACAAGTCGTGATATTAGTGAAATATTCTAGAAAGCGACTTTAAACCCCAATTCAAAAACAAACAAAAAACAAAACAAAAAGTATGCCTAGTAACACATACGACCACCCGTTTCTATTAAGCATGCTTGGAGACAGTTTTTGCTCTCCGAAAACCAATACCAGTGATGCTTCTACTTTTTGTTGTTGTTTTTATTTTCAAAAACAATTTGATATCTGTAGCGTATAATTGAATTAAGTTCATATCAGTCATTTTATCGTCTGCCAGCTTTATGGGTGGGGGGACCGTTCGATGTTTAAGCCTGGGGTAACAGTAGATTCATCGCTCTACCAACCCTAGGGTGAAACTGGAGTGCGGACATTTCCAATAGAACCACCTCGTGTTTCACCCAAGAGAGGTCAGGAAAGGTCATGTGTATATTCTCCATTTCGGCAGGAATATACCCTCGAGTGAAAGCTGTAAGATTGCGAAGCAAAGCACGGATGAGTCAATTACATTATTATTTAAGCTTTCTTCACAGTTTGCTTCACTCAGTGTTTACTCCTGCCGTTCAATTCAAACATTCAATGCGCATGCACCATATGACCCAATGCAACATCAGTAGTGTGATGAATCGAATACAACCAAAGTGTTCACAATCTCGAGGTCATCGATCAGCGATAGATGAAAATAAACTGTGCCCAATATTGCCATATGTAGATTGATCTGTTGTTTATTTTAGACCTGGATTGTAACATATATCTTGTCCGTTTATCATGCAGCTCAATATGACAATAATAAAATGACGTATATGCAAAACACTGCAACAGTTACTTAAAGAAAATACACGTTCTTTGTGCCAGAGACAACCACGCTCTGTGATCGATACATGCATTATTATTCATACGATATAAGACAAATTGACAATCCGTATTGCGAATTGCTGGAATTTCCATATCTAGCAATTCTGTATATCGTCAGTAATACTTTGCAAGCATAGCACGGCTTGGCCGCCAACCAAGTAATCTAAAGCAGGACGCACTTCTTATGATATGTCGTGTAACGACGTCGTTCTGTAATGGTAACCTGACAAGTCAGAACATGGATGCAATTTAGATAAAGTAAAAAATATGCAGCTGACCCAGAAAGATTATTTACAACCTCTTGGTTTACAGCATGGTTAAGTTCTTGTTTTTTTTCTCCAGACGGCTGTAGACGTTATAATGATAATACTTGTTGTTGACGTGTTGACAATGAGGTATGGATTAATTATGGTTATTGTTATGATTATTAGGTTGGTGACTTTGGAACAGTGTGTAAAGTTGAATATGCAAATAATACATATTTTAAAAAATAACTGGAACGTTTAATATTAAAATAAAGGAACCCCGCATTTAAAAACACATTAATAATCCTTTAAGATGACATAACTTTTCGAAAATAAAATCTGACTATGCTGTTAAGCTTAAACGGTAGTTTACGTTTTAACTTGACTATATATCATTCGTATTTCTGGTATATGGGAACGTTAGTTCTTGATTGGATGCTGAGCTATGTACACATACCAAAAATACATACATTCCCGCCGTGAGAATTACAGATATTAATTTGCAATCTTCCACCCTAGAATCCTTATGAAATCGTCGATAACAATTCCCCGTGTATTGAAAGGTATCCATTTATGCAACACAGACATCCCAACGGCACTACACATATGCTTTTCAAAATATAAATCGCCTTTAATCTTCCAGCTCTTGGCAGTAATCGCGAATCGGTGTACAATTTTAAAATCAATACAACTCGACGCCCTGCATTAACCGCCCCAAGAACGTCGAACGTCCCGTAACCAGTAATCGCGGTAACGCCTAGGAGGGAATACGAGCTTAAAAACCCGTCCTCTGATTGGCTGTGACGTGGTCAACACAGTTACAACCAGCATGACCTCCTAGACGAAAGGTCAAGTCTGAAGACGACCATCATGCGCAATCATCGGTAATTGGAAGTAAAGTTGGGGGGTCATAACAATGACCAGTCATTTAACGATTCCGAGAACACGGGATGACCGGAGATGACCCCGAGATGTGTCTGTTGGGCTAGCGACTTGTCAGCTCCCCGTTTACATCTCAACCTGATTAAGACGATTTGCTTCGGCTAACGGCTCCAAAGAATGATTACTTTTTAATCGCGGTTAAAGAATCAAAACCATTGGTTTTATTAAGGACTAAAATTATCCTTTAACTCCTCTATACTGTGCCGAGCAGCGTGTTCACCGGTCGATGATGTTGCCGTCTACTTCTTTAACTAACTGTTCATGAATGGCATTTTGCAGTTAGCGAGTGGACTATTACAGATCTCGTTTATTGGAGAGGACTGACGTTTGGTTACCTCTTTTTTTCTGTCTAAGGACTCTAGAAAACAAGTGGGATTGTGAAGTCACGAGTATTTGTATTGAACGCCCTAGACTGCGAGACATGCGTCTTGTCCAGTCCAATCAGCTTCGATTTTTCCCTCGAGAAGCATTTGGTGGTCTTTGAAAAACGGACCAAATGTCAAATGCACAGCTTAATCAAACCATGAACACGATTGGAACATTTTCTGTAGGTAATATGACTACGATTTTCCACCAACAGTAAATATACAATGAGGTAGGTTATCTGTCATGCATTTGGTGCCAAGAAACCCGTGGTTGTGAGTCCTGTGCTTCATCATTGCATGTGTTACTTGTCTGTAACCTTGTGCTACTTCTTTCTCCCTCTCCTCTCTCCCCATCTCATCTCTCTCTCTTTGCATCTCCCCCCGTCTCTCTTTATCTCTGTTCATCTATACATGTATATAACCATACTTCATTCCATCCATCCATCCATCCACACATTCATGCATACATACATACTATATAAAGAGCATTCATACATGTACATATACATTTATATCTACCTACATACACAAACACACACACACACACACACACACACACACACACACACACACACACACACACACACACACACACACA
>JAUTBR010169095.1:0-14143 GCA_032361205.1 Pseudorimula midatlantica | reverse complement strand
CACTCTCAGTGGCACAATACTTAGAAACTGCACATAACAACATAACTAGGATGCATGTTTGAACAAGTTTGAAAACATTACGTGCAAATGAAGGTACCAGGTGAAAGTAAATGGTATTAATCCCAATTGTAATATAATTATTATATGAAATTATTATTGATTATTGGAAAGTGTAAATTGTCTACAATGTGATGCATTTCATTGTTGTGTTCAGAAATGAATGCAATTAAATTGTCGACATGACATTACGAGTATTATAGACATAAAGTATATCACTTGCTATAAGCCAAATATTGTAGAACAATGCTACACAAAATCAGCTTTTTATCTTTTATTTCAATTTATTTGGAGTTAATATTTACAAAATTTGGATATTAAAGGCATACAATCACAGATTAAGTGGTAATTTGGACCGAATTGGGAGTTATAAATACAAAATATATTCACTTTATGGCTTTTGTACCTAAATAGATCTCTTTCCTGCTCAATTTCACCAGTAAAAGGTTTCACTCACATCAGCAACAACGGACATGTATCTTCAGTGATACAGACTATTACCGGTAATTATTAAAGGTTAGAATTAGAATTGCCCAGCGAAAATCATAAACTGCACTCTACTCATCGTAATTACGAGATATAAAGATCAGTTGAGATGCAATCCAAATGAACTTCAATTTCCTGTTCGCATTTAAACCAAATCCATTTTCGCTACTCATTTTAAGAATCATGATAAAAAATACAATAAATATGAAAATATTGAAAACCCTTGGGAGATGTGGAAAATGTATCTTGTTCCGCAAAATACTGGTGTTGACTGGTGGAAAAATATGTCCAACCATGAAATATGTCAACAACCTGTGATTGTATGCCTTTAAATGTGATGTAAAATGTAAAATGACAAATTGTTGGTGTATGTATAGAATTGTAATGTCATGTCAAGGATTTATTAAGTTATCTGGTCTAAAAACACAGGCAAACAAGGCAGGGAAAGGATATGATTATACTAATTTCATGTCGTTATAGTACGATAATTGTCCAGTTGCTAAATTGTCATGTCAGCGACAGTGATTTATTGCTGTATCACAACGAGAACCTTTCACCCATAAATTTCATTGTGTTTAATAGCAGAGCAGCCTCTGAACAGATATCGAGTCCACATCACATTGGTGTGCCAAACATCTTTATTGCAGTGTTTCACATTTGTTCAATTTGACACATTTGAGAAGATTGAGATACAATGTCTATGTACCTAGTGTATGCATGAGATCAACCTTGCTTTATCTATACCAACTGGGGCTTGTGTGTCATCAACAAACCGATATCACTACAGTCCCAGCACTCTCGCTCATTCTTGCACAAGTTGTATTTTGTACAGTAGTCGTCAGAAATGGGTGAAAGATTCCTGAGGTACGTTAAAACTCCATAATCACTGTCACTCTGAGCGTATTTGATTCAACACTCGACCTACCCCAGGGTGACAGTTGCGTGATGAAATTAGCCAATGAGGATACTCGTATCATCATGTTTGTTTGGTCATTGTCTAATTTCATCACCCTAGGGTTGGTTGTTTGAAACAGATACGTTCTCTGATACAGTATCTTGTGGGCTGTTAAATTGATTGATTGAATTAATGTTTCGTGTTGCAGCAGGAATGTGGGCTGTTAAAGAATATGGACATAGTTATTTTATATTTGTTATTTAACTGTGATAAAACTTGCTGAGCCGTCCTTACTGTACCATCATTTACATGTGTGCCATGTACATAATTAAAATGTACCATGTTGTGAATCTCCAATAGTACTTTTCATACCATTGTTTTTTGTTATCATCTCGTCCAGTACAACTTAACCCTCGTACGATGGAGCTCGAAAAATTATGTGGCCCCCCCCCCTTTTGTGAGCAATATAATAGTAATACAAAGCGACGAATCTAAGCAAACAGATTGTGTTGATCTTCATTTAATAATATGTATGATTATCTAGTTATTGACAAGATTGCATGAAGATGTTACTTTTATTTACGAAATGAAGAAATTATTCATGTTACCACTTTTGAGTAAATATTATTTAGTGTAGAGTTGTGGACAGCGAGGTGTGTGTCAAAGTGCAGCAGCATGTGCAAAGTCGGGTCACTCACTCTTCATCAAATATTTACTTAGTATTTACAACAACTTGGTTTTCTATACTGTTTACCCGTTAGATCATAATACAATAACTTTTTTCTTTCTTCAAAGCAGCAATATTTATTATAAATAATTTGTTTATTTCATCAATAAAGGTAGCATCTTCACTGTCAATAACTATCTGACATTTATTTATTTACTGCGAAAATCTACCAAATATGGTAGCACTGCATTTCATGCCAAACAGGGATACCCTTATCCCAGGGTAACAACTTATTTTGGCCTAGAACAAGGTTCCTCAATCCTACCAGGCCAACTACCTAACTACTTGATGATCCTAACAGACCACTACCCCACGGATACAAGTATGTATGGCCCCATCCTTGCTTTACCCTACACGATGTAATGAGGATGGCTACTATGTGTCAGGAGAAAGATGTATACCTCTTATTACATTGGCCGAACTCGAACCATATGCCATGACACTACCTCTCTTCAGGCCAGTACTCTAACCATGACACCAAGGAGGTGGTACTAAGTAGTATCATTATAGAAGTCTGGAGTCCGCACAGACTCCCCTTTATATTAAGCAGAGCCTTTTATTTATGAAACATATATTAAATCTACATTGACCGTATACATAAAATCTGGGAAGCTGTAGTTTCATAACTAGTTTATGCCCTATTATGATCATCATGATGCCAAGAAGGAATGCAAACAATAGGGCATTAAATAGAGCTACGTAACTGCAGCTAGGGTCTGGGCGGAACTCGCTCCATCATATGAGGGTCATTGATTGCCATGCCAAGATTTTCACATACCGATTAGAATCATTGAAATAGAAGAAAGAAATATGTTCAGCAGTGTTATTATTGGACAATGACAATGATTCTAATATCAGTTCATCATAATCTTGATAATGTAATTGTAATATACTATGTTCATATTTTGTATACAAACTATTTCAGTGTCTTGAGATATTCGCAAATTAAAATATGAAACTTGACACTATTGTTAATGTAATTCATTCATACATAGCAAAATGTCATGTCTGTATGTGTGTGTGTGTGAGAGAGAGAGAGAGTCCAACGTCCAAGGAATATACCGTATCCAGGTCTAGGGAATAGATCGTACTAGCAAATACCTATACAACACAAGTGGTGACAATAGCAGTGTCATTTGGTCCATTTCAACTGGATTGATTATGATACTGCCTTCATTAGTTGCTTAAAATGTGTAGTTTCGATTTTGTGCTGTTTCTTACTGATCATTTGTGCCCATGGACTTAACTTGTTTCCAATGTTTCTGTCGGCATGGCAACATTTGTGATTTCAGTGGAAAACGAGCAACAACACTTCAGGCTATAAGCCACGTCCATGGCAAATAAATCAACTCCAGGACAAATAAGTTGGCAGATTTCCGTAGATCTGTGAAAATTGCCATGCCCGTTCTGTATTCCCATGGTTGTCTCCCATGGCATGGCTTCCATTCGTGGGAATCACATTGATGTGGAATCCATGCAGGGATATTGGTCCCCCCCCCGAGTCTGGTCCCATGACTAGTGATGGGCAATAGAAACTCCAATGCTATTGTAATGGATTTCACAGTTATGCAAGTTGTCATGCAATACATGTACCTCATCTACATCATCTCGTCTTTAAGTGTCGTTCTACTTTAGAAGTTTTAGGGTTTTGCTAAAAGCGACTCGAACACAATGTGGAAGGTGCATACAAAATAATATGATTTTACCCATGTTATTATTATTGCTGCTACCATATGTATTTGCAAGTGTTGAATTCCTTGTAAAAACATCAGACATAGCTCGTTTTCCCTATTACCTATTGTTTTTTTGTTTGTTTTGAAATTAAGTTTTAAATGTAATGCAATGTCATGTGTAAAATGACTACCTTTCATAAAACTATTAATAAATTAATAATATATTGATAAAATATCATTTGGGAGAATATTTGTCTCTGGTCATATAATAATTTATGTTTTCTACAGATTAAACATTTTGTTAGAGTCCGTGGCAAGATCATCTTTAAACCGATAGGGATATTACATATTCTGATACAACCATCTTACCATGACAATGATGTTTTACTAGAAATTTAATTACACCTGCCTTCTGACATTGGTAAGCACTATTCTGACACCAACATATATACCAAGTCACATAATCCTGGGTGTTCATTATAAATGGCAATCTGCATGGGGGGAAAAAACAAAACTGGTCGATTCCTCCCCAACTACTTAGTATTGTGTAGAAAGAAATGTATTGTATACATGCGAAGATGATGTCACCACTTGTGAATGGCCACTGTCTTGCCACTGAACTAAGCCACGATTGGTGGCTGAGGTCATGGGGCCGATTGCTCAGAACAGTTGTAGGCTACAATAGTTATAACTAGGCTCTAGCCACAATAGAAAGCGTTGACCTTACAATAGTTGTAGCTACAATAGTTCTGAGCAACGGGCCCTCGTCATCTTTTACAATAGTTCTGAGCAACAGGGCCTTGGTCATCTTTGTTCTCTTCAAATTATGTTCCTGCAGCAATACGTCGATGGTCAGTTTCTGTTGCATATCAATATTGAATGTTCCTATATATTATGTCGGACTCTGATCCATTGTGCCTGACTACATGCAAGTTGACATAAGATGGCCCAAGATTCATTCAAATTCTGGTGACATAAACTGGTCAAACTTCCTAAATGCGGTATGCATTGACTTGACAGCTGATTATCTCCCATTGCCGAGTCACATGAAAACGTCATGACGCAGATGTCTCATAGCAACCGTCGTCGCAAGCCTCACTAGCAACCGTGCAATAATTATGGTCTACCCCTATATATACTGTATTATAGTTTTGCCCTGAACTATTATAGTACGAGGACGCTTGCCGTGCTCCTTTCTAGATGTTCTGTCTGTACGTTCTGTCCGAGACATGCACTGTTACAAAGGAGCAACACCGCACAGTGTTCTCAGTGTCTGGGACATGTACCAGCGAAATAGGTGGTGCAAACCACACAGCAAACAATCAAACATGGCTGCCACTGGCAATTTACTCTGTGCTGTGCTTGCTCACTCCAGCACATGTACTAGACATGTGACAGAACATTAGAAAGGAGCACACCCTAGGTATCACCTGTAGTTTGTTGGAAATTATCCCTATAAGACTTACTGTCCCTATTGCTTTTCTGTCGTGCCTGAATAGTGTTGAATTTGGAACTAATGCACATATTGAACAGTTGGAAGCAAACATGTTAATAGCAGCTACACCTACCTCACATACACATCGCCATCACACAAGCCTATTGCTAGCAGTTTTGACAATATAAAATTCAGCACTTAACCTGAATGTTTTTGCCATTAGATTTAGAACAGTACACATTGAAAGAACAGTTAATAGAACATGCATCTAGTATATGATATGTCATCTAACACTAATCAGTTTCTCAACATTACTTATGTACACAACCCATCGGATACCATTATGACTTATGCATCGAAAGAAGATACCGTAGTGATATTCTGTATCAACATGCATTAGGCACTCTTGATTTGTGTCTTTTGGTTTGGGTTAGATTTTAGGTTTAAGAAATAATCTGAAGATATCAAATATTCCAATAGATATTCAAAACATGTTTTACAGTTTGGCCACCCCTATTTGGTAGATTATCTTGTTAAATACCGTACTTTATGGACTAATTAAAAGAAAAAATTAACATCTATTAATTTGTACTACCTATCGGGTAAACATAATTTTTTAAATTACATGTACTAATAACAAAATCTGTTCATAAAACTACATGTATGACCAACTATTTTGAGTAAATATTATTTAATGTAGAGGGGCGACATTGGAAAGACTGAACATGTCCTGTATGTACTTTTGATAAACAACCAGATTATGGCAGATACCATCCTACGTCTACTTCTAAATGTATACCTCTACTTCTACTTATAAATGTTTGGCTGTAATCGCTCAATTACGGAAATAAATGGGACATAATACGTTGCAGATACATGTACCCGGTACCTGAAATTTTCTATAAAAATCTACTAATACTTTCAAATGTATTGATAAAGAACAATCATTATTAATAAATAATCTATGAACTTTGATTCATGATGCTACATTAACATTTAGATATTTCTGTCACAATTTATTAGGAATCGTTATTAGAAAGCCGACTTGTAAACACATCTCTTGATTATCTACTGTAACTGTATGGCAATGTGTATGAGAGACAGGCAAATCATGCAATGTAGAGACATGCGTTTCATACTTCTGACATGGCAGAATCAAAATCCATGCCAAAAAAAAAATGTAAATCACATACTTTGCGGACATAAAAATACTGCAAACATCAAGAAAATTAATAGTGAAAAGTGCACCGACAGTGCCTTTGAATTGATTTGTTTTTATATATTTTGTATACTAGTGCCTGAACGAGTTAGTCCTTTCTAGCTGTTCTGTCTGTACTTTCTGTCTGATGCATGTGCAGTGTTGATCCTTGGTAACTGCACATGCGTCGGACAGAAAGTACAGACAGAACAGCTAGAAAGGAGCAGCCCAGCTTGGTTCAGTTACTGTGCTTGGACCAAGTTCTAATACTGTGACTGGTTACTTGGTACATGTGTACAGAGTACAATTCAACATACGTATGCTTATAAATCACAGCAGTTGGATAATCACTCTATACTAACTCAACTTGTTTAACACAAGCATGCTTGAAGAATCTTTACGAATGATTTTTGAACTGGCCTCGAAGTTATATAACATTTCTGAGTACGATTTCATGCTAAACTCCAAAGTTTTCTTCACCAAATGAAATTGGAGAGCATGAAATCGAACTTGAAAAGTTGTATAACATTAGGGCCATTATGCTTGCATGAACTGTATGAACAAAAGTTTAGTGAGTACCAGCATAATGTAATTATCCAACATACAGTGATTTCCGCATTACATGTACAATGAGTACAACATGTACAACATGACCCAGTTACCTGGCCCCGAGGTTAACAACATTTCTGAGTACGATTTCATACTCGTGCTCAAAATGTATGTGTTTTGTGAACAAAACCCCGAGCTGAGCATGAAATCGTACTCAAAAAAGTTTCGTAACCTCTGGACATGGTTACATTATTGAGCACTCGGTTACTGAATTCTCCACTCGTTCAGGCACTAGCTAAGTCTCATTAATGAAATTTGCAGTACTCGAGTCCTGAGTGTGTATCATGCAAGGTATGATGCTTGCTGAAATGCAAAGGGAGGTTACCACATTTCAGAAGATGCAGGTTAGTCTATTGTTACCATTTCCCCCAAGGGATGCTGCTCATGCACATGGAGTCCGAGAGGCATTCTGACATGCAAACACCACAACAAGTCTAGTAATGCTAGTGCTACTGAATAAGGAGAACTGTTTATTGCCTGAAATAAAGTGCTATATGAAAGGTTTGAGTGCAGGTAGAGTATACCAAAGAAATGTGAAGGTAGTCATTAGACAAACGCTACATACACAAAAAAACAGGCAAAAATGGCATCAAATTGCTACACTTGATTATAAAGCACATTGACAGAACAAATCAGCAAATGTATACGAAGTCGTCCACAGCTTGCTCAATGAAAGTTTATGTACGTTGTATTGGGCTTATATATGTACTTTCACTGCTGCACAATAATACATTCTAATGCTACTACACATTGAGTACTGTAAATCTACAAAGATAATAGTGTGTAATACTATAAATAATGCAGAGGGCCACTATACTATTTTATTCATACAAGTAATGTTATAGTAAGACATAACAAGGAACATGGTGTTAAAAAAGACACACCATGCCACGTGATTTGATTGCAGTTGTTGCAGTAGCACTCCTCATGCAAGGTAAACCTGATGCCACACAATTGTCCTCATGTTCAGATGCATATCCATAGGTGGCAGAATATTCAGAGATAATCAGTGTCGGGAAAACAAATATCCTAGCATGTTGCGAAAATAAATATGCACTTTATAATAGTAAATTAATACTGTACTATCTTTACTAATGTAATTAAGTAATTTCTTTGTTTCTTTTTCAAAGAGATTTTCTTTGTGTGACCTATAGATATGCATCCGTTTTGAGAACACACCTTCCAAGTGAGGCAGTATGGCAAATAATAATCTCACACTAGTACAATGTGAACATGACTTTGCACAGTTTGCAGTACCACCATAAACCATCAATCCACACCCATCTCCATCCAGTCAGGATGGACTCTGTGTTTCAAAATGCCCTGCATGCATTTCATGCCATGCTACCATGGAAGAACTAAATGGCAGGATAATACATTCCCGCCATGGAAAATTGGGTAGCATACTTGACAAAAAAAGACATGTTACCATAACACTGTTGAGGAACATTCACATATCCATGCACATATACCATACCTCACACAACAGAACCATCCCCCAATTAATGTTAGTGGAAGATGACAATATTGCCACATCTTATTACAACACTGAAAATGCATCAATATCTTTCATTTAAACTTTCTTGCAATGATTATATGAACAATTACCGATGGTTGACTGAATCCATTTCCACAGATTTAGCGTTGGTGATTGCGGATTAGTCAGTGTTTTAATAAAGTGTGGCAACATTCCACATTATACCAATATTTGCTGAAGTTGCTCTTGTTTTGATTTAGCTCATAATTAACTGTCAAATACACATGTATTGAACAACAAAATTCAAAGTGAATACAAGTTTGGTTAGAGTATTGTCAATGCGAGGTCCAACATTGAATTCACCAAAGATTCCGTCCATCAGATCTGTCCTAATATTTCTTCAACAAGAACTGACACATAGTAAACAGGAAACAAGACAATGTATAATATACAAACACAAAATCACATCAATGAGTATACCATGTCTTGATGGATCAAGTAAATAGATTCAACATTTTGATTTGTAATAATTCAATGTTTTAATTGCGTATGATGCGCAAAAACCATATAAATAAATAGTTAACAGAATTGGCAACAGAAAATTCATGTTATTAAAATCTGAGATTTCAGTGTGATACAATGAATTCAAATGATGGTGTTACATTGCAAACATCAACTCCGGATTTACTGTTTTAACTACACTACGGTAATCATGATTGTAATCTGAAATAACACATTAGATTAATTTAACTAGACCCTCCCTCTCTTCCCAATGTACTTTTCTGAGTTGATGTTTGCACCATTCAACCAAGATAGAGTGCTCTTCTAGTGTTGCCTCCCCTGATACTTAATATACATAATTACTAATATTCGTAAACTGTACAATTTATTTAGATGGATAATTTGCTTTGTATTAACTATAATGAGTACATTACAATTAGAATCAAAATACAATATACATATATTTATATACATATAGCTCCAGATAAGCTGCACATGTGCACACGATCGACAAATAAAATAGCCTAAAATAAAATAAAACTAAAATCTCATAAAGGTGCAATTTTGGGCATGGAAGTGTGGGCCTCACTAACATATAGAAACCCGTCTTAAATTTCATACATTTTCACCAGTGACTGGGTGTTTTCTATTACTAGTATCCATTAATCCTATTTATTTGTGTTGTTTGATATTTTGTACGCCAAAAGCATTAACCCGACGAGTATAAAAATTTCTGTAAAAAGCAAGTCAATAAAACAGTAAAATGAAATACTAATATATGCGTAGGTCAATACAATTTTTGATGGTGATAAGTAATTGGATGTCATTTAGCACTTAGACAAACAATGAAGTGAAATCAAAATAGATCTTGTAAATTGAAATTGTAATGAACATAATGAACATAATGAACTATCCAATAGAGATCTATATTTAATTTATTTGGGACCAATTGTTATTACGGTAAACTAAATTAAAGTTTATGATATTTACCTAAGAATGAATGTATTGTACTCAAATCATGAAAAGCTTATCTAGAGCTCATACATACATATATATGGTATTCTCTATCAAAGGGAAGATGACCCCCCCAAAAAACCACAAGATGTCAGCACTTATTCGTATTTCTCAAAATGTATAATGAAGGCAAGAAATATATGGCAAGGAAGTGCATGATTATATATCAGCGGAGGGGGAAGGGGGGGTGGGGGCTGGAAATGACCTTTGGGCGACATTTACCAAACAATAGCATTACTGTAGATTGCGTATCTTGATGTAAACATGATTGCTCTCGGAGTTACATCCCTCTGATGACATCACTACTCTAGACAGCCATACGACTGCCAATGTCTTCACTATTACGTGGGATTTCTCTGGCTGCTTATAGAAATAGTGACAGCTCTGATGACTACTGGCGTTCTGATGCCATTGAGGCATATTATGGAGGCATTGTTCATACAACATGTATGAAATATTGCCCCCAAATACACAAGATCCTGTTTGGTGGAATGAAAATCCCTTATGTGTTCCATAATAACCCCCACCGCTCATACATACATATATGTCTAAAAATTTATTCCACGTTTCCAATTATCAATATTATTTCAAGCACCCTGTTACGCGAATTGCAATAAGGAAGTAATTGTGAAACCTCAACAAGTATTTTCTTCTTAGCACCAATCTTTTTCGTGACAAAGCTTTTCTCATTCACTCAATCACACATCAGTCACACCACCTATGTTGCTGTAGCTACCAAGCCCCATTCACTATTGCAGTTTACGTTTAGTTGACCTGCTGCCTTTCGCTTGCTTTTTCCCTCCTGTTAACTCATAAGTTCTTAAATGGACATACAGAGATAAATCTTTTTCAGTAAATCAATACATACTTAGTTTTAATATAATCAAGATCACTGTAGTTTCAAAGTGACTAGTGAATCAAGTTATTTCATTGCTCACTTTCATTACCACATTCTTTAAAGAGTTTTGGGATGATTTCTGTCCAATAGCTATCACTATCAGGGTTTTACCGGAAGCGCAATCACATATTCTATATGAGTAAAACTAGACACTAAATGCAGACAAAATATTATATACGTACAATCTTATTAACTAAAAATCAATAAATCAATATACTCATAATGGCAAAATAAAATTTAAAAATGAAAAAGAAAAAATTGTTGTCTTCTCATTAGCAATATGATTCCTTATATTACAGAATTGTGCATTCAGTCGCAACAATCATGTTGTCATGTTTATGTGTATCATAGGTACTATATTTATTGATTGGAACAGATTGCCTAATGTTGCACATGAGTAGATGTAATTTTTGACATTTTCAATGAAAAATATCTTAGAATTATACAGCAGAAAGTCGATTAACTTGACTTGTGTGTTATTTCTAGCAGATATTGTTATCGTATACTTACACAGTATCTCATTCTAGGCTAAATTCATTTGATGAAGGTAAGTTTGAACATGTTTTAATATTCTCTAAATAACGCTCTTAGAGAGTGAATTTTGACTTACAATCTAGATATTACAAATCCTTGGGACTACCGGTTCTAATTATAGGCTCAGGTAAAACCCTGCGTTTGTAATGTATGGCCAAATTTATATTCAATCAATGTATTTATGACCTCTTTATGAAAGGCAATATTCATTATTCCTGACTCCCAGTGGTGTGAGTGAATATGGAGTTTAAAGTCGCTGTGGGAATCTCTCGCCCATTCGCGACGTGACCCCCAGTGGTAACTGACTGCAGAAATGAATGGAGCTTACATGGATCCTTACTCTACACTGATGATTACGTACAAGGCAAGTTTTGCCCGCATGTTTTTCTTCTGGTCCTGAGTGAAGACATTAGACTGAGAGATATAAATAGAAGTTAAGAGAAGACATGTACAACCTGGCTCCAGACTTTCACATACGACCAAAAGAAAGTAACAGCCCTGCACAATAATATCCATGCACAAAATGGCATATACCCATATTGAATTGTCGACTAGAATTCGTTACATGCAAATTCTGTTAGGTGAACAGAAATTATCCTATAATATTCACCAGTGGAGGTTGATTTATGATCCAAGAATAGTTCTGCGCACATATTGTGAAACATAATCATATCACAAGAGTAACAGTGTGCCAAATTGTATCATGAATGGTTATGCATAAATTTGAAAAGAAAAATGTCATGATTTTTCAACACGCTATTGACTACTATCCAACTACATCAGCAAACATAAGAGGAAGTTTGGCACACTGTTACACAATTTGGGCAGTATGAAGCTGAAATTCATTTCAGATTCTTATTCCATCAATGCAGTGACAGAATAACATTTTGGCATCGAAGAAATTTGACAACTATCACTTGGAGAGAAACTGACCTTTTGAGAATCCTACCTTTTGACTACTGTTGGGTCTACTATGGTACAGTGATTTGGTTCAACATTGCACATGTATGTCAACTAGCTGTGACCCTGGCACTGGAAAAGCACCATTGTTCTTGATGAAGAGTGCAATGGTAACCTTCCAAGCTCAAGTCACTTGTATGCATATATGCAAAGGTATATAAAGCAGGTGGCATGAACACTACTTCATCAGTACGGAATACTGGCCCATTTGTGTTAAAACGTTAACACAGTTTAATATGATACATGACTATCAATATTAATATGTTCACTCCATATTACCAAGATTCCTTAATATGAATAATACTTCGGTGTCAATAATAAATAGTTCAGCACTGGAATCCATGCTTCTGTATCGTATGGATCAGATTACAGCTAAAGAAATATTATTTACATTTAAAAACAAGGCAATGCTCACTAAAATGCTTGGGGCAACAGATGTAACAAGCTGGCTAGACCTACATACCAGACTAATGATATAAGAGTGTATCAAAACTTTTTTGGCAAAGATGAATGTATGTACAATGTGCGAAGACTAGGATTTGGCGATAATATGAAGTGAACAGTGCGGAAACAAAAGACCAAGGAGCAATGCAGGATTGTCATGAGTAAGAGGGACTTTTCAACAGTTTACAAAAATCTTCACAGCGGATTTCAATTTGGATTGCATACACAGAAAGCCAAAACAAAAAGCTATGTATTAAGATACTAAGCCTGCATTGAAAAAGTTGAAATGGCAGCCGTGGCACACTGCAGTGACTACGTTTGAAAGTTTCGAAACAAACGTTTCGGTGAAATTGAAAGTGTCCCTCTATTGCAGATACAGACTGACAATGAACTTAAAAACATTGATAAACAAAGTAGGATGAGAGATTCAGATGACTTGATTTCGTCTGCCATAGCACATTCAAAATAGCCAACATTGACTTCGAGGACAGCCTAAATAAGGCGAAGTAGCTCTAACACAGTACAAATAAAATAACAACTCAGGAGGTAAAAGTGGATACATAAACATGTACAAATGACTAGATGAGTTCAAAAATAAAGCTTGTAGTATGAGTATTCTTTACAAAGAATTTTCCATGTTCGGTCCATCCGCAGATCAGTGACTATGTGGACATTAAAAAGAAGCCAAGAGCGTCACACAATTCTGGCTGGGGAAACACTGAAAACAGAATATATTGTGTACCATGAAGCACCATGTCAGCTGAATTTCAATGGTCACTGCACAAGTTTCTGATTTCAGCATTTGGAAGTCGAGGCTCCATACCACTCCTGATCACACGCCTGTCACATGGCTTGTCACATGACTTGTCACCTGACTGTATCTTCAGTCCTCGTCATTTGAAGGATGTTTCCGCTAATATGGTGCAAACCTTTGGTAACCACCTCTGTAGACGGTAGCCTGTAAAGATAAACATCAAATGACACCATCCTATTGTCTTTCGGGGTTCTTGTTTTCTCGGAACAACAGTACTGCTTTTCCGGGTATTCTATAGAATGACCATCATATATAATAATTTGTGCCGTATGAAAGTTTATTACAGATGAAATAATATCCTGTCCATTTATAATTTAGATTAAACCTCCTCGCTTATGGTTGATAATGTAAACATTCGGGATCGGGAATTCCTTCGGGTTCACATTCCAGATTACAATGCCATGTTTTATCCATAACATCC
>JAUTBR010168651.1:0-16124 GCA_032361205.1 Pseudorimula midatlantica | reverse complement strand
GGAATTGGAACATTCTATTTGAAAGATTCCACGAATTCTCACGAATCTTAAATTTAACAATTCGTAGCGATTCGTGGTCTGTGTGGATTCCACTGTGAAATAAAGGCAATAGTGTGTCTCTGAACTTTACTACTAACTATTATAGCGACATCCTCGTGTAGATAGTGCACCTTGTCAGCTGGCAGCCTCGCTTTGAGAACCCCATCGTCATATTTAAAGGATAATCAACACAACAAACACATAGCAAAAGTCATTGTTTTATACAAAATTTGAGAAAATCTCTACAAGGTAAAAAAAAGCGTATAAACTAACAACAACAATACAAATTTACATGTCATGCGTAACTCTGAAACACGTGTCATGGTAACGAATATACATCAGGGTCACGTGATCGTCCTGAAACCAACTGCATGTACTTGGTATAAAAACAAGGAATACATTTATAGGCAATGCTCGGCTTAATTAATTCAGTCTTCGGTTTGTTAATTTCAGCTTTTGTCTTTACACCAAACTCCAAGCACATCCTACTTATAAGTAGGCCATGTTGTAGGCTGTTACCAGATGGTTACCGGTTACGTGGATTTTGGCAAGAAATTGGCTGATCGTCAATCAGCAGAGTTCACGAAAGATCATGGGTACAAACACGTCAAGGGGGAATGCTATTAGAGCTTGATTTCTGGGATGGTCGTAAACGGAAACAAAATAAATAATGTTAATATTAGTATCAGTCTGGGTAGAAAATACTTGTTGGAATGGTTGGGTAGAGAATACTTGTGGGACTTGTTGGGTAGAGAATACTTATGGGAATGGTTGGGTAGAGAATACTTGTGGGAATAGATGGGTAGAGAATACTTGTGGGAATAGTTGGGTAGAGAATACTTGTGGGAATGGTTGGGCATACGCCGCGAAAATCTCTCCGCTATAACATAAATAGTAATAACAGATACAGCTATCGAACAGCTATATGAATATATACAATGATAGCCGTAATAAATTAGGCAAACATATTCTAGAGCCGCGTGTCACTGGACTTTTTTGCCTCTTGGGGTGTCCGTGACGTCACACCCAAGCAGTGTACTAGAACACCCGAATAACGTGCAGTTAAAACACATCCATTGGCATTATTACGTTCTCGTTAAATGTCTTAATGTAACGGATCTTCCATTTTCTTATTTCCGTTGAAAGTGCTGCGCTGGAGCCATATAAAACACACATATGGAACAATTGAATCACAGAAAATGGAATTGTCATTGATTTTGATCATATTGAAACAGACCAATGCAAATCGTAATACTAGATCATTTCTCATAAAGAAATCTGTAAATATATGTCCCTGGGTTGTAGTCACTACATGCTGTTCTTCAACCGTGTTCTTCCTAAACCAGAAAGTGGAGATCGTCTCTGCTAGCTCAGCTAGTCAGGCTAGTCGTGGATGACATTGTCACTAGTGGTGACTAGGCTAGTCATAGCGCATGCAGACGACGTTGTCGCTGTAGTCGCAGGTTTTCTTCTCCAGGTTGTACATGAGGTCTTTAGGACAGGACAGAACCAGGGCGGAGTAACGAGCACAGTACAGGAACTTGGAACACGAGTATGGATGTGGAAACAGGCCGTCCGACTTGGGGCACTTCGGGGATTTCGGGGACGCATCTGGAAGAAATTGGTCAGGATGGTGAACAGGAATACAGTATTATTAATTGCAATGTTCATGTACAGAATGTGAGGCTGAACAATTAAATGCACTCTGCTTTTTACGCTACAGATGTTATTGCCGTAATATATATGTACTTGCCAATCAGTATTTCCGGTCACGTGACCTGATGCCTACCTGGCGGTGAGATCACAGGCGCTTGTTCTGCAGGGTTTTCGGCCAGGTCTGAAACAGACAGCATCGTGTTTGGGGTTGTTGTATTAGTGTACGCAGTGTGGCCTGATAGAGACGTATTGTAAAAGTGTAATGCCTGAATGAACGAGTCCGTATTTCAACTAAACTCTTGCAGAATTTCTGCAGATCTTCCCCTAGTATAAATCTGCTGATCGTATACACGGACGGTAACTCCAGTAGACGGTAACTACTAGTAGGCCCAGGGGCATAACTACTATAATCATTTCATAGATTTTATTTCAATAATTTCATATATGACACAGATATCGCACGTTATTTCCACGAAAAAGCACCATCCCCTGCATCCGGGTTCCAATGGTTTCCATAGCAATGGTAAGCCGGATGTATTTCCCGGTGTTACCCACCGTTTCCTGACTGCGAGATCTTGAGGCCGTCCGAGGTACAGTCGAGGATCTTCTCTTTAAAGTTACAGATGAACTGTTTCCTGTCGAAGAACGTGCCCGCCGGACAGGTGAAGGAGAACTTCTTCTTCCCGACACACCTGTAGAACTTCACACAGTTTATGCCGTCTCCGTAGAAACCGTCGTTCTTGCCGTCACACGTGAAACCTGTGTCACCTTGCATTACTGAAAGTGGAGGTCAGGGTGATGAAGTGGAGGTCAGGCTGACGAAGCTCTCACATGTACACTACCAGAGACATAATGATGGCGTCGCACTGACCAGCGAACAAGAGAGATACGGCTCCACGAGAACACGATGGCTTCTATTATTAGTGGCTATACTACAATAACTATCATGGAAGGATACCAAGGTAGATCATGAAACTATACCCAAGTAGACTAGGTAGGCCTACCAGTAGGGATACATATCATGAAACGATACGGCAGTAGATTCGGTACTAGTAGGTAGACGCTCAAATCATGTATGTATATAGTCGTATATATATAGGTTAGTGAAGCATGGTTACGTTAGTCGCATGCCTACTAAAAGGTAAACTGTATTCGAGGTGCAGTAGACCTCGCATATACCGGCCTTGGATAAAGCGGACACTCGCCTATGAAGACTCAAACATACAATGAATACACAGTAAAGTCATGCTGTGTTAGAAGCACGTGTAAGACTGTTTGGAGCACGTGTCGAGCAGGATATGTGCGATGTTCCTTGTAAGACGGGTTGAAAGAAACAATGCACACCTGACGAAGTGCTTATTTGCACCGACTTACTAGCGTTGGCAGGATAGGTGTCCTCTAATGAGGCACGAGTTGTTGGCAAAGTCAGACCCTTCGTAAACAACGTGCACAACTGCCACTCTACCGCTGGGAGATCAGTGAGGATGTCTTGTTAACACCCACGTGATGAGTAACCTTTGACCTACCTTAACCTCAACACTTCGAATGCAAGAGAATGTAAAATGTGTTACTTTCGATTTCGAAGTAGGTCTATGTCTCTATATAGGCTACCGAAAGTATGCCTATGCTGTTTATGACAATTGTAACTATTGTGTATAAGGAATACTGTTGACAAAAATATCAATGATCCTACTGTTATGAAATGTTACAGAAACTCGTATATTGTAAAATACTCACATTCAGCAGGGGGCGCCACTTCGGAACTTTCGTCTGTTCCTCCTTGGCCGTCATTGTTCTTATCACATCCGGGCACCAGATGAGGCCACGTGCATAGCCCTTTGTTCTCGCTGAAGACTGTCCCTGGTTTACAGTGATGCCGGAAATACACCCCGTCCTTGCAGTGGTAGTACACGGAGCAGTCCGAGTCGTCGCGGTAGTACCCGTCTTTTCCACATGCGAAGTGAGACGCTGTAACCCAAGTGGAAGTGTGTGGATGTGGTATGGTATATTATAGTAAATACCATACGTGTTATATTGGACCAATGGATCCACATCAATGTTTACAGGAGAAGCAGAAGGAGGAAGTGCGTAGACTTGAGCCAATAGCGGATTTTACGAGGAGGAAATAAAGCGGTGCTTAGTGGAACGTATGAGAAGGAAAGATTACGTTAAACATAGGATATCGTATAATATAATCCTATACATTCTGCAACCTCTCATCACCCCCATTTATCACTATCCCCCACCCCCACCCCCACCCACATCCGCTGATCGTACCGCACCTGCCCCACCAGCACCAGTCTCACTTTTCTCTCAAGCCACCGACTCGCTAACAACGCACACTATTGACAAGAATGAGCATACAAACAAGACAAAATAACATCTCTACGACAAGTCATGTCTTGGGAGATAAGTCATATAGGCTACGCATCCATTCTCAAGTTAAAAGCTCCACGGCAGTACACGGTCTTACATTCTGGTGACCCCTTGAGGAGCGGAGCCTTGGGGGTGACGTCACATCCGGGTACCAAGTCGGCGTCCACACACTTTAGGCCCTCTAGGTCAAAGACGTGTAACCCCAGACATTTGCCCTTGTAGGCCACGTTCTTCACGCAGTGGTAGAACACGGAGCAGTCCCGGGGGTCACGGAAGTGGCCGCTAGGGAGTGGGCAGGCGAAACCCTGGGGACCTTCTGCAACAATCAAGCGCGGTCAGTTCACTTCAATATTGACCAACGCTGCAAATTCCCCTTTCTATTCTAATCTTCACGATCTCGTCTAATGTAGGTCTGCACTTTGTGTAGGCCTATTGTCAATTTCAATCCAGACATGGTGTTGATTGGAATGTACATGAAATACGTAAATTCCACTCATATAAGAACACACAATACAGTTATTCATACTTGTAAAATAGGTCGAGACCGTGATACGCATGCACTATATCATGTTTATGTGCAGCATTGCAAAACCGATTGTCTTATTGGCAGCTTACAATATTATAAAGACACATTATCTTTACGGCATTCAATATCACAGTTAAGAATTGTTGATTCATAAACCTATTACAATAACCTAAATGTATATTTAGTTAATTCCATTGGAACATGTATACATTCATTGGAATAACTTTAAGAAATACAACATTTATGAACAGCTAGTTTGGGCTGAACAATTAGAGATGTATTGACATCCACACAGGCACGTGCACTAGGACCCACTCTCGAGCTGCTGTGGTTCCACGCTGCTGAAGACAGTCTGGTCTGAAGGAATAACTCTCCCATACACGTCACAGTCTGAGACCAGCTCCGGCCACGTGCATTTCTTCTTCTGGTTGTCAAACAGAGTGTCATCGCCACACGACCTAGACTTAGGGACGCCCTCCACACACTCGTAGAACATCGTGCACGTCTTGGGGTCCCGGAAGTAGCCCTCTCGCCGGGGACACACGAAGGGCCCTGACTTCATCAGCTCTTCAATGACAATGGTAAGCGAGTTATTGTCACACATGTCAATATCCAATATCGGCAATATATATAGATACATCGATAGATATAGAAAGAAACATAGATAGATATTATTGCATTTTGGAAGCATGCGTCAATTGCGTCATGTCCTATTAGTTTATTATCTTACTATCCATGGCGTCATGTCCTGCCAGTTTACTATCTTACTATCCATGGCGTCATGTACTATCCATTTATTATCTTACTATCCATGGCGTCATGTCCTATTAGTTTACTATCTTACTATCCATGGCATCATGTCCTATCAGTTTACTATTTTACTATCCATGGCGTAATGTCCTATCAGTTTACTATCTTACTATCCATGGCGTCGTGTTCATTCGTGGAACTCCTCGCTTTAGGACACACACTGCCGGTCTTGGCCCATGTGCATTTCTTTTTGTCGTTGTCGAAGTAGGTTCCCGGTGTGCACGTCCTGCGGTAGGCGTTGCCGTTGATGCACTCGAAGTAGGCGGTGCAGTCCGTGTCCTCAATGAAGAAGCCGTGCAGTCTGGGACACTTGAACTGACTGCTGTCTGGAAGTAGGTACCATTAGATATAGACTAGAATGGATATGATTGTAGTCAGGAAACTATGGATTGACAATCGTGATGAAATTCCCATACATCATATGACATATATAGCATCGACACAAACTGTAATATTGGTAGAAGCAAACTCATTCAAATCAATTGTAAATTAAAGGTAATCTGCTATAAGCACTGAGTTATATCAATTCGTGGTCAGTGTAATTTGAGCCCGAGGTGTACGCACAGCTCTTGTAATAGTCCTTGGTCCACTCGGGGTAGTTGTCGCTCTCGGACGAGTCGTCATAGTTGCAATCGGGGACGAGTTCCCCGGGGATGCAGGTCTGACTGAGTGGTGAGTAGAAGTCCCCGGGGCCACACTCTCGGCGGTATGCCACGCCGTGCTCGCAGTGGAAGTAGGCCGCACAATCCTCCATGTCGCTGAAATAGCCTTCTTCCCGCGGACACCGGAAGCCAGCAGATTCGCTCGCTGGAAGGCGGAAATACACTGTTCAATGGTAAAAGTCAGGCACCCTTGTCGTTAAAAGATCACCATACACGACGAGGTACACAGCTGTGGAATGGTAGTTATTACTTAGTCAGCTTAGACAAATAGTCGAATGTACAAATAGGTAGATAATGGCTATTTATCAAAAGAAAAACAAGAAATTGCGTATTATGCAAATCTAGAAAAAGAACGATATATAATATATATATATAGTTTAGCATTTCTTACCTCCAAAATAACGTGTAGTACTTGTTTTATGATGTTGTTTAGATCTGTGACCAAAGCCATCATTGACTTTGTGGAGCGACTTCGTGTTTATCTGCTTCTTTGCCGGAGGAGTTGTTGTCGTGGCTGATGGAGTGGTTGTAGACGTGGTGGCTCTGGTAGTAGCCTTAGTTATAGTCTTAGGTGTGGTCGCAGGATTACGTCCCCTGATGGTCTTGGGTCTGCTGTTCTTTCTTACTGGATATGTTTTCGGCCCGAGGACTTTCGGAACTCGTTTTGTTGTTGTTGTTGTCTTCTTGTTTATCGCAGTAACTGTCGGTGCAGTTGTTGGTTTCTGACTTGACTGTCTGTTATTAATGATCCCTGCGGTCGTTGCTATGGGTTTTACTGTAGTAGACCTATTGCTTCCCTTTCTGTCTAGTGTAGCGTTTTTATATATTGAACTTTCACCTTTGAAAGAACTGGACAGAACGTGGCCGTGGATGTCACAGTCGGCGACCTGAGCGGGCCAGGCGCACACGCTGTTCACCGCGTCAAATACTGTGCCTGGAGTGCACGAGTACATGGTCAACGTCCGGCTGTCACACCGGAAGTAGGTTGCACAATCTACCGGATGTCGGAAGTACCCGTCCTCGGCTGTGCACACAAACTCCTTCATGCCTAGTATTGAGAAACAAAGTACACAAATTACACTTGGAATAAATGTTGCACATTATATATTTCAATTCAATTTAAAAGCGACAATACTAATGCTTCATTGTTTCATATTCAAACATCCAATAATAGCTGCTGTTAAGTTGTTCAGTTACCAGTTGATGGAAAGAAGATTGTGACAATTATGCCCCCCCCCCCCTCCATCCACCACCAATGGCTGTCCCAACTGTTACTTCTAGTCCTAGTACGCCCGTAGGCCCTAGTGGTTACACTACCATTCTGAAACTGTAGCCTACTCACGTGATTGGTATGGACTGAGCGACATTCTGCGGCCATCATCATCGCAGTCGTTGACATTGTGAGGGAAATCACATATCTTCTTCCGGGAATTAAAGAAAGTTCCCTTGGCGCATGCATATTTGAGGTGCTTCTTGTGAACGCACCAATAATATTGTGTACAGTCTGTCGCGTGGGGGTGGTAGCCGTCCATTGGTGGACACCGGAAGTTTTCCCCGTCTGGAGCTGCAGGAGGATGAACACATATAAGCCACATCATCTGAACTTCCTGCTTGGGTTGGAGACCTCATACTTCATTAACATTAACATCAGAAATACATGTTAAATCAACATCCTGCATGTATTTCTTCCGTACATTTAGCCAACATCTCTACATCCTCCCATCTGGTACCAAAGTACTTTGTATTATTATTGATGTTGTTACCTCTACGCTACTTGTTCTTTTTGTGACCCTAACCCTTGTCACCTGCTTCCTGTTGCAAGATAAAGAAAACAGATCGCCTAAGGAAGGACTGAGAAGTTATTGTATGTTGTGACAGTGCTATATCTGGAGAAGTAGTGGTCAGCCTATTGAGGTACCTAATAAGAATATCAACTGAATATTGACGTCAAAACCTACCATCCTTCTGCCCAGGCGCTGAGAATATACTCCTCCGCTTCCGTATTACGCGCTTCCGCTTCCCGTTGGCCTCGCAGTCCGCAACTTGATGCGGCCAGGCGCAAATAAATCTCTGAGGATTATACAGTGTTCCGGGATTGCACATAAATCTCGTAGCCTTACCCAGGACACATCGGTAATATATGGAACAGTTCGTTTCGTGTCTGTAATATCCGTCAGTTTCTGGACAGTTGAATGACTCGTCGACCGGAAATCCGACTGGCATCTTCAAATTTTGTTCGTGATCTGAGTGGTCAGACTGGTGTGAAGTGTGGACTGGTGGGGCTTGCTGTCTGTCGGAGTCATCTGAAATGTCATCAGTTAGATATGATAATACGCATGTTATGAGGATTGGGTAGTTAATTACCACCAGTATTCCGGTAGGATCTTTAGAAGAGACCAACCTGCACAGCAACAAATGTTAGATGTCCTGTTGCAAGATCCTAACAAAATCATATCAAGATCCTGGCAGGATGTGAAACTGTCCTACCATGATCCCGATATGATTTTGCTAGAACCCCGGAACAGGACTCCAAAGCTTTTTATTTGCTGTGCAAAATCCCGTAACCCACGTACCTTGATGGTCATGGTTGTCGTGGTTACGAGCTGTCCTTCTCGGTCCCCAGAACACCTCTCTCTTCTTCCTGAACAGGAACTCCTTGACGGTTCCGTCCGCGTTACAGTCCTTGACGGTGTCAGGCCACGAGCACACCAGCGTGGTGGGATTGAAGAACGTGCCGGGGCTGCACACAAACTGCGTGCCTTTGCCGTTGTTGCAGTGGTAGTACACGGAGCAGTCGTGTGGGTCCCCCCATAGCCCCTCCTCTTCCGGTCCGCACTGGACGGCGTTCCTGTCCTCGCCTACAACATCAGCAGCTCGGGTATTGACAGATGCTGTTTAGATTTGAGTTGGGCATTGAGAAGAGATACAATGAAGCATCTAAGCTCCTCATCAAGAATGTTGATACGTGCTGCCTTCCGAGACCAATCAAAGTATTTTAAATAAATAACGTTACCGTATAGTTACTGAAATGTTATCGAGGTAACCATCTGCGTAATACATTCAATGCCAAGATATAGATATATTGAAATTAAGAGGCACTTAATGTCAACAACACGCCATGCTTTACCATCAACAGTAACACAACAAGTTTCCGCCTATACGATGTGTATAGTGAATTTACATTGACAGTATGCCATGGCAATTATTATGTGAAAAGATTGAATAATAATGTTATCAAGTTTACGTGAGCTGGAGGGGTAGGCCAGTAGATGTGAGAATGGTGATCTGGGTGGGCTCGGACGGCTGGTTCTAATCCCGTTCCGGTCACAGTCGATCACACGCCACGGCCAGAAGCACCGCTTGATGCTGTCGTCGAAGTAGTTGTTGCCGGGGCAGTCGATGATGCGGGGGACGCTGTCCACACACCACAGGTACTGGAAGCAGGTGGTCGGGTGGCGGAAGTACCCGTAGGAGTTGGGACATTGGAAGCCTGGAATACACGTTATAGAGTGTTCCACTGTAATGCACGTCGGAGTGTGCCGCTGTGTACCAGTAGATACAACTGTGTTTGCCATTGGATACAAATGTGTCTGCTGATAAATATTTGTGTTTGCCAATAGATGTAAGTTTGTCTACCGATAGATGTAGCTGTGTTTGCTAACGGATGTGTAGGTTAGCAGCTGGTTAGCTGCAACTATGTCCTAATGGACACCACTTACTATACCCAATTTAACATCAGTGGATGCAGTGTGGAATCTGTCGATCATTACTGTATATACAATATGCATCACTGTTATTTGTATATGGTAATGACATGTGGTACAATAGCGATCTTCCAGTCATGACTTCCAAACGGAGGACAGCAATATGTGTGAGTGTTCTTTCACAAAGCTCGTATCCGCTACTTAAAATACCATAGCGCTCTCTTCGCAGTGTACTGTCTATCGGCAAAGAGAGCGCTATGGTTTCTTAGTGGATAAGCGAGCTTCGTGAAAGGTTAACCTGGGTATCGTTTCTCGAAGCTCTCTTAGCCGCTAACCATAGCACTCTCTTAGCAATGTATTAGCTATTTGCAAAGAGAGCGCTATGGTCTCTTAGTGGATAAGAGAGCTTCGTGAAAGGATAACCTGGTTGTCAATTGCTTTATTTCAAGTAGATAAATGGTTAAAGGAATGTGGAAACGGAACCATTGGTTGCTATTGTAATGACAGTTGACGTCTCTACACAGTCCTTTGAGTGATGTGTGGGACCAGTAGCAGATGATCACACCACGGATGAATATAATAACGTGCAACTTGTGGCAAATTACATGGTCCAGTTTGTATACATTTTATGATTTTGTTCAAATAATGAATGTGTCATTGATTAATAGATCTACATTGAACTGTGTGTGAGCGATGCGTCAATGTTTGTGTGAACGAGTTCATGGAAGTTGCATGTGTACTCTTAAGATAGAATGTTGTCCTCGCTACTCAGTGTAATGATATTGTCCTCTCAATGTATAATAGTGCTCTCAGGGGAGAGCAATGTCCTTTCATGATTGGACTATGATTCTATTTGATGTCGACATCCACCTGTGTTTGTTTGCCAGAGTGATTAGAGTGCGCGGAACTAGGAAACATTCTGTAATCTCTAAATACTTCACATCCAAATATCTCCACCGCTTCCTATTGCTTCCTATTTCTTCCTAATCTACGGCAACGTCTACGCCTATCCTGTTCGCAACCCAGTCATTCAATGCATTTCTCCGCCCTCAGATACTTTCTTAACCTCCTCCCGCATTTGTTGGATAGATTACCAACACATTGACGTCCTTGTTTAACCGTCAAACACCATCGTGCGTGCACTGCCTGGGAGTCGAACCAGCTGCTGTTGTATCAATACTGACACTAGTGTTTGATGAGACTGTGTCATGTAGACTGGGCTTGTCGTGTTTACTTGATAAGACTGCAATGTACACTGGGGCTTTACTTCTCCGCAACGTCGGATCAACCGACAGGTGGCGCACAGTTCAACTTCCGTCTTTGGTTAGTCTTCATCGCGATTAATACGCATCTATTTAGTCGACATATCCGGATTATCTCCCGCTTGTTGATGAATATTCGCATTACACTCCTATATCCCTACATTCCTAGATGTCAAGCGTAGATAGAAATGTCCTAACATGGTGCAGAGAGTAATATTTTGTGTGAAGTAACTTTAGTAACACGTGTATAATTTTACTATCTATGCAAGTTCTAGTTGGTGATTCCATGCCAGTTTATAAATACAACTGTATTGACTATTTAATGTTCTTGCTGTCCGTGCGATAACAATAGATAGGTCTACAGAATACTAAAAGCAAGATCACAAGTAGATCTACAGAACCCTACAATGTTCTCACAATAATTGGTCTACAGAATGTTTCACTCCTCTGTAGCTCTAAGGTAGTCTCGTCTCCAAGCGTGGTCATGCTGTATTCTATGGCTAAGGTTTGAGGTCAGGTTACTTTAGAATTTTGCCATTTCGTAGAGCAGGATCAATGTTCTCAAAGTACAGGTTTACTTAATCTTGATATGTTCTTCCCACGATGTGTAGGCTACATAATCATAGTCCTTGTAAAAGATGTTGGTAACAAATTAGAAAACATTGAATCTAAAGAATTGACTCCCAACATTCTTGACCAAGCAATGCATAATCCTAAAGGTGTTCACAATTAGGTCAAAATTAGCCTACATTCCCACAAATAGGTATACATAATTATCGCTATTGTATGAATTGAAATAATGTGTAATAATAACATACTACACTATGATGTGCATGAATACGGTGTATAATTACAGTACATGCTACCTTCCCACCAACTATCAATGTGCAATATTGGCTCTCTCTGCCAGCGATGTGTGCAAGGTTAGATATGATGATGTGCAACAGGTCAGTGGTGATATAGTGATGCAGACATATACAACAGCAGTTACCTATCCTTTGTCATGAGCTTCATAATGAAATGCCAAGCACACCAATATTAAGTGATTTACCCAGCGCAACAGGTTTCCGTGGTTTTTTTTACAATGAAGAACATGCCAAGCACAGCAGTCTTAAAGGCCCATATCAGCCGTACTGGCGTTAAAGCTCCCCTGCCTTAATATTGGCGTGCCTAGAAAGCCAGTATAAAAGTTGATATCTACATTCAGAGCTCTGATAAAGCAGTGCGTCGTCCAGTACCAGAAGACCGTCAGTGCCACAGATGACCCGGAAGTAGTTTGTTCTAGAAACTATAGGTCTACGTTCGCTTAAAATCGTATTTGCATTTTTAAGTTACTAGTATATTAAATGTATATTAAATGTTGATCCTATAATACTGGACTGTACGTGTGATGCCTTGTTTATTACATATTTATACGTATCTATATGTTACTGGGGCTTTTATAATATATAAAACATTTACCTCGGTATACATACTACTACTACTACTAATAATAATAATAATACAAAATGCTACAAAAACTAAAACTAATACTTTTACAATTATACAAATTTCTACTTTTGACTCACTATCTCTCCCTCTATCACAAACCTCTTGTTGCCCACTATGATTATTTACACTATAAATTATTGAATGTTTTTCTCATGCACCACCATTTGGTGGTTTTAGAGAATAAATTGAATTGAATTGATAATTTCTAATATTTTGGGTTTGGCTCATATGGTGCATGGACCCATCGTTAAGCTGTATTTTCATAAAGGTTGTATCATTCAACCAGTTTTTTACAATAATAGGCCTACCATTCACTTTTAAATGGTGATGGCTATCATTCGTAACCGTTGGAACATTTTATTGTACCATTGAGACCAATCTAATTCTTATCACTGTTAGAGATGTACAGAACCAAGTTTAAAGATTTACCATTCAGAGAATGTTTTAATTCAGAGAAAGTTTAGAGATTTACCATTCAGAGATAGTTTAGATATTTAGGCTACCATTCAGAGCAAATTAAAAGAGTTACCATTCAGTCTAAGTTTAAAGATTTACCATTCACATGAGTCATACTAGGTTTGACGATTGTACCATAGACCACTTTTAAATATTGTACCATTCAAACCAGGTTTAAAGATGCCACCATTCAGATCAAGTTTACAGGTCTGATTATGCCTGATCTGAAGATCATGCCATTCAGACCAGGTTTAAACATTGTACCATTCATACCAGGTTAAAGCAGTGTACCATTCAGACCAGGTTTAAATACAGTGAGCGCAAACAGTGATTGGTGGGAAAGACATCCCGTGACTATAGAGCAAGCAGTGCATGTGCAGAGTACAAGGTCAGAGGTCGACTAGTAAGCTAGTATTACCTTCAAGGACTTCTCGTCTTTTTCTCGATAATAATCGTCGACCTGTCAAAGGAAATGAAAATAGTATTTCTCCTTTCAAACATGAAGCAGATGGTAATCCTTGGTATGGTTTCAGCCAGGCTTGGTCACGTGACCATTGCTGTCCCGACATCCAACAACAGTTCCACAGTTCCCTCATAACTTCACTCGAAACTTTTGTACTAATGTCCACTAATAAGAAATGTTGTCCAATTGCTCATTGTATAACATGTGACGTGTTGTGTTATCTCTGAAACGAACTACAGTGATGTCAAATGTACGTCCAAGTTTAGTAAAGCAAAGCTCGATGCATATGTGTGATCATCAACAGGGACGGCTCATGTTCATCCTGTGCGCAACAGAATAGTTATTAGTTGTAAGGAAGTACTACGATGATCGCATAAATACAAGACAGATTTGATGTAGTGTTTTGTTCTATGTTTATTTGTAGAAGAGTTATCATACAACACATTTCCTAGAGGAATAGAGCAGTATGCCAATGTGCTATTGTTTCCAGAAAATAATACTGATCTACGATTGGGTGACGATTTGAGTGATGATACAGTGACGATATACAGTGGTGCATAGAGACAACGTCCTCTCACCCCTTCCATCCGGGGAACACTGACGTAAAGTGTTCATAGCAAATCTTACATCTACAACATCTTCCTATATTCAACTCGAGGTAGTATTTGCTTAACACTGAAACGTGTAGATTATTTTCATGCAGTGTCTATTTGCTTAACACTGAAACGTGTAGATTATTTTCATGCAGTGTCTATTGCTTCTTTCCTGTAATACATTTATCTATCACAATGAGCAGAACCTTGGTGGAAGTCCCTGTGTGTAACACAGTTTCCGGTCCACCTTTATCACAAACTACAATGAACTACATCCGGGAACAGCGTAGGCCAATGTAGGCTAGCGTAGGCAAGCGTAGACCTACATAGAACAGTCAGTCTCAGTCAGCAATAGTCTCGGCCTCAAAATAAACTCGGGAACACTAAGCTGAAAAACAATCAAGCACAATACTGTTCATAATGGTATGAGCGCATGCGTATAATGCAATAGTATGACATATGTATTTTACTCCTCATGGGTCGTTAACGTAAAACTGAAACCATGCCACGAGGCCCGGATGTCGAGAGTGCGCATGTTAATAATGAATAGTTACAGATTAATTATTTACCGGTAACTAATATACACTTAGTGGCATCCTATAATTTATGAAATTCTCAATACTATAGATTAACATTGAAATCTGGCCTGTTTTAAACGAAATAGTCGTATCAGTAGTCCAGGCGTAAATCGGGGCTTACGTCGCTTCATGCTATAGTAAAAGCATGGCATACGCCCATATTTATGCCAATCCTACTATAGGAACAGTTCGTGAAACACTATGAGGCAAACTTTGAACAGCGAAAGGTAAAGGAGCATATTAATAACTTGTTCAAAGATAATTGAATCGTTGTAGGTATACTTGCAACTGTATGTATTATATGTACAAGTAGAGGTATACTATGTGCACGTGAGGCTATGTCGTGTGCAGAGGTAGGCATGGTATGAACATTTAGCTGCTATGTTGTGTGCAGAGGTAGGCATGATATGAACATTTAGCTGCGAGTTGTGTAGCCTTAGGATTGATGTTGACACTCAGGGGTGTCAGCGTCTGAAACACTACACTATGCATGTCCACACTACAGCCGACACTACGTTGACGGGGATGTTAACGAAGATTAAATGGAAGTGTACCTTTAACGGCCTTGGCCTTGTATGTATCCCAGTCGTTTTGGCTGCTCCACCGGCTGTCCTGTTCCCAACTGTTAAGATGCTGGTTATGTCTGGGTGGGGCTTGGGGGCGTGGCTGGTGGGGAGGCTGGTGAGGAGGCTGGTGGGGAGGCTGGTGGGGAGGCTGAGGTTTGGGCCAACTACCTCCGACGTCTGTCCGGGCCCCGTCCTCGGAACATCCGGTAACGGCGTAGGGCCAGTTGCAGAAGTTGGTGACGGTGCTGTAGAAGGAGCCTGGGGGGCAGCTGGTCAGGTGGGGGAAGTTGCCCACACACCAGTAGTACTTGTCACAGCGAGTCTCGTGCTGGAAGTGTCCGTCAGACTCCGGACATTTGAAGGCCGCCGACACTCCGAGCAGACCTGGAACAGAGCAACTTAGCGGTCAACAAAACCGGATGTGACGTTTTCAGGAAATAGATTTCTCAGATAGTGGTGGAGTAGGACGACATTGTGTCGCGACGCACCAGAAACCGCAGCATTAAGTGGTCAACAAAACATAACATTGAGTGGGCACTAAGACATAACATTGGGTGGGCACCAAGACATAACATTGGGTGGGCACCAAGGCATAACATTGAGTGGGCACCAAGACATAACATTGAGTGGGGCGCAATACATAACATTGAGTGGGGCGCAAGACATAACATTGGGTGGGCACCAAGACATAACATTGGGTGGGCACCAAGACAGTAAAACTACACAAGACAATGAATTCATCAGTGTCGTAGATCTAGATATCATAGCGCTGTCTCTCAATCGTAGTCTTCCTTCGTACACTTTATTACATTAGTAAAAAGTGAAAAGTTACCATCCATCGACCTTTGGACGAGAGAGAGAGAGAGAGAGAGAGAGAGAGAGGGGGGGGGGGGCGAGAGAATACAGAGAGAGTGAGGAGGCAGGATCCGCGAGTAGAGGGAG
>JAUTBR010168207.1:0-16158 GCA_032361205.1 Pseudorimula midatlantica | reverse complement strand
ATTGAAAGGATTGTATATATTTGGTATCATCTATCAGCATGGTCAGCCATGTTTACGGAAATGCACAAATGTATGCGCAGACGCGCAGACGTATTTCCTGCTTTAAAATCTGGACTATAAAAAACGGAAAAAGATTTTTTGTAAATATATTTATTTATTTATTATTTTTTTTAAACGGGATCCACGCTGGACCCCGCGTTGTATCCGAATGCGCGGTGCATCGAAGGTCGTTATATCGAGGGAGCACTGTACTTATGAACTTCTTATGATTTATGAAGTTTAGAGAATAATGACCCTGATGTTCTTTCTTAACTTTTCTATGTAAAAGTAACATTACGATTTCTACAGAATTCTGGAGAGGACGAGGCATCTAAAGCAAAGAACAAAGGGAAGCCACTGTCTATGAAGAAGGCCCATCGCGAGCGCCTCCACCCAGAGCTGGCCCAAATCCAGAAGCAGTCTCACGCCCACTCCTTGCCGCTGATCACGGCGCTGTGCAACGACCTGACCCTCGTGAACACCAACAGCGGGAGCGGGTCCTGCGGGTCGTACGACACGTCCACGCTCAGGTCCTCCGAATCGCGGAACTCGCGGATCTCCCACGACACGGACCCGCGGAGGTGGTCCACCAGCTACCCCAGTGCGGCTTCCTCCTCCGCCATGGTGTCGCTGCCGTCGGGGGCGCGGCCGTACAGCTGGCACAGCGAGCACTTCGACCTGGACACGCAGCTCAGCCTGACCCACGGCCCGGCGTTTCAACACCCTCCTCCACTGCTGGACAATCATCGCAGCGTGCCGCGCGACCTCGGGTCCCCGAACACACCTACCTCCTCGTGGGCACAGACTATTGCGTACAACATGCCGTACGCAGGCTCGCTCGACCGTTACTCGCCCGAGCTGATTGCTCAAAATCACATGATACCCCCACGACTGTCGAGCGGCGGGCACAGTAAAACCGATGGGAACTTGAGTCACAAGACATTAAAGGAAAACATCGGTTTAGCGTAGTGGTCGCCCACCACCCACCGCCCTCCACCCTGTGATGTTTGCAGGCCGAAGTCGTCTCAAGTATTGTATGGAGTCAGCATTGGTTACAGGAATAGTTATCTCCCCTTACGCGAGTGTGACTAGGATAAATCCTCCTTTGTAGATATTCATTCCATTTACCTGCAACACTTCAGAGTTGAACTACGTACATGCATATTAAGAATCTTGTAGTGAATATATCTGAGACAACCAAGAGAAATGCTATGTCTATACTTATTCAATAGTTATATTTATATTAGCTGCTGTCATAATTGTTGTCAGATAGGTTGTTCAATGCCCCAGCCAGGAGATTTTACTCATAGTGTTTTTATGGCGTGTTTTAGGACCTTGAGCGTGACGCTGATTTGGTCAGCGTCATTGTGTCATCATCTAGTTGTTGTTAATAATAATTACTGCCAGGAAGTTTGATTGTTAGACATGTGATGTAGTTGGACAGTCATCTGTTATCTGTATACATGAGTAATAATTAATGAATTCAAAGAATGTTTATGCACTGAAGTCTGCCATCAGAAGATCGGGTAAGAATAACGCTATTGTTATAATCAGGTTTCTATGCTCTCTACAGGGTATTTATCATTGTGTGCTTGTTACAAACATTTTGTTCAGAAATGTGAATGCTTGATTGAATTGTGCGTGAAAAAGATTAACGATAAATGTAACGATAAATAGATACGTTCACCTTTTGTGTGCCTTTTTGCAAATGTTTAATGGCATGTCGTGACTGAGAAAATATCTTGGCAACATTATGCATGTATCATTGTGCAATATCGTGGTGTATTGTTGTGTTGTCTGTTAATTAGGTTATCATAAGCAATGGAAATAGGATAGCAGTGTTCGAAATAATGAAAATAATGAAAATAATGAGGGAAGTCATTCTCCATTGGCCCAATGTTAAAGGTGATAAAATCTATAATTAACCTTTAACATTGCAGATTTTCAAAAGACCCCCGGACCCCCTATTAATTCGAACACTGGGATAGTTACCCTCAAGATCCTTTATGCCATTACTAAGCATGTTAAATATTCAGACTCGTAGCTGCCTATTAGCAGATACGCAGATGCATCCACATCAATATCTTAGCTAATGTTATTTAAAAAAAAACATAACCATAGTACAGTAACAGTACTGGCGCTTCCACATTAAAATACCCCTAGCTACGCGCCTGATATCCATTATATTTGTCCAGAAAAATAGAATGATCGATGATGGTTTCTAGAAGCAAGTGCCTTACCATAAAAGTAACCGTTTATCATTTGAGAATGAAGAATGTTTTATATTTCCCTTGTTTAAAAAATTATTTTTCAATGGTTATTCTTGTAAGAAAAATCGATAATCAATCAAAACTCGTAGGCCTGTTGAAAAATTGTATATATATCTGGAATGGTGCATTTTATATATGTATATATACTGCTTGTGATATATACCTTCATAATAATTTATAAGCCTGTAAAACAAGACTGTTGCCTTTACTGTAATGAAATATGGTTACTAGTATCCCAACAAACCCAAGTCTACACTCATGTAAAACACTTCATACGCTCATCAATTCCAGTTGGTGCTCACAAATTTACCACAATTCTAACACACCACAGGTTTTAATCTTCACTTAAACTGACAAGTCACAGTATGAGCAAAATAATGTACAAGCTGCTCACCGTCGAAAAAGGAAACAACAACTGATATTTCTATTAAATTTACAAGCGAAATTTTGAAAACTATTTTTGTTTATTAGTACACACTCGTAGAAACAACACAATTAATGTGCATCCAATAATTAAACTGTTCTTGCGCAAAGAAGAATAACTTGAAATGAACAACTTTATGTGATCATAATGATCGTTCAGAATAATGTAGACATTTCTGATTATGATATGTACTAACTGTAATGACAATTAATTTATGCTATTTTATCCACCAATACTGGCTTCTACAGTGGTTATCGTCTGTGGAGGATCTACTCCATGAGAATTATCATGCTATTTTATCCACCAATACTGGCTTCTGCAGTGGTTATCGTCTGTAGAGGATCTACTCCATGAGAATTATCCAAGAAAATATTAATATTTTAGGCGATAACTGGTGGTTAACAAGTACAGTAGGTTCCTATTGTATTCCGTAATGTTATTCTTGTATATTTATTGTACATTTCTATGTAATGTATGTATGTTTTCATCCAGCTGCATATCCAATAGAAAATGGGAATAGTGTCATTAGTGCAATACATATACTCATGAGGCTTAGATAGTAGTCAGTCATTATATATACTGATATTTGCATTTCATAATATTCCTCAGGGTCAACTTGCTATTTATTTGTAATTTCCTAGTGATTAGTAATCATAACTTTTCATGTCAAGACTCGACGTTTATTCATGCTCCACAAATAGCAGTAGGAAATTGTAGGATTACGTTAACCCTCTCCCTGCTGAAGGCAACCGGAGATGCCCTAAAGAGCATTTTTCAGTGCCCGGTCCAGCAATACGAGGGTTAATTATTTTCGTTATGGAAAGCGATTAACGGAATTGCAAACCATTTGAAGTTTCTGATCTGTTGTAGTTTGTTGTCACATGATATTATCTCAATAGTATATATGGCTTCTCGTGCAACTGTTTGCTGAATATTAATGTTAAAATATCTCTTAAAGGTATATTTCTGAAATATTACACCATTGAGGGTTAAGAACATGCCAAACCCAAACAGCAGGATTTCTCACTGACATTTACGTACATGTATTAGGGTTATTGTATTCACTATAGCTCGGCCATGTCGTCTTAGATTTCATTAGTCTGTGTATTTGTTGCTGTTTTAAAAAGATGATGGAATAAGTGGACACTGTACTGTTATGGTAAACTTTCCCTAGTTGTATTTATTTAATTTAAGGCATTGCGATGTTTACTACGCTAAGTTAACTTCTGAGGCCAGTAGCTAGCTCCTAGCATTGTTATCATGTCCTTCAAATTAAATCAAAACTTGTGATATACTATTTACATGATTGAGATTGGGTATATACTGGTGTAGATGCTTCATGTTTTTACTGCAGTTAAACAGCCAATGTATGTCACTGCTTATGATGCTTAGAACGCATGCCTCTGCAGAATTCTTAGTATTCGCCCGTGGTTTGTCCTATATTGAGACCGTCGCAAATGGGTGAAAGATTCCCGCAGCGACGTTAAACTCCATATTCACCCGCTCACGCCTATATTGTGAATAATGTTTCTGGCATATTTTGGTTATGTTTAATGGGCTATCTCGACTTTGATGAGATTCTAAGTTACCCTGTCACGAGATACATATTAACGTGGGCTGCTTTTCATGATATGGTTGTCCTGTGTGTTTTGGTATTGTTTCTCGGAGCTCTAATATCTACTACGAGACCAAAAGGACATGTGTGTGTGTGGATCACGCTGTGGGCTTGTGGTGGATATGAGAGCTTTGAGAAACAATACCCTGGTCTAAATTGGTCAGTTTGGCATGTTTTTACTATAGCAGGAAATGATGCAAACCTGGCTTTATACCTGAACTAATGGTATGACCCTTTCATGAAATGCAGATCTGGATTTCCATTTCTTCAGGATCAGAATGATTTACTCTGGTGTTAGAGCAGAGTCCTGTTCAGAAGGGCGAGTTTACGCGTGTGACGTCACATGTGAAGGATGAATGTTGCCAAGGAGCTTTCACTGTGTACTCGCATGTTCGCGCCCTCCTGAACAGGCCTCTGGTCAATGCTAACTTCTCAAGGTCACAGCCGAAAAAATATCATAAATATGTTTTGTCACAATACCTCATGAAACGTACTTATTTCTAATTGAAAGTTGTGAATAATCCTCTTAGTATTTCATAGGATTCATCAGGATTTTATGTCCACACTATTATGCTTTAGGCCACGGCAGAAAAGACGTGTGGACATGTCTATAGAATCGTTCACATCTCGTGTGTGTTTGTAAGAATTATTTTAATTATTCCCTCAACTTCATAGGGTTATTATTACAACTTGTCTATTTTGTAATGTTTTCAAATCATCTTTGCGAAAATAATATAATTTTGTTCTTGGGTGCTTCTAGAGTTAATTGGGCCTAATTGCATCCATGTTTTATACATTACATGTATTACACAAGTTTCTTTCTACTCAATGCGAATTTCTATTTGTAGAGTTTAAATCCGGCATCAAGGTTGTTGATTTGAGACATGTAACTTTGAAATATGTATAGCAAAGGAACTTGGCATCCTTGTCACTGCTACAGTAATCTTATTCTTTGTTGTTCTTCTGATTTGACCTAATATAATAACATCAATATAGTTTTGTATATTTTCAATATCTGAGAAACAAAAGCTTTGTTGTAATGGTCTGCATTGAAAATGGTTTCATTCTTATTCAATTTTGCTTTGAATGTTGGAAGTCATATCTACGATATGGATACCTTATTAATAACTAATCTCTAGCTTGTCTTCTGAAATGTGATGTTCATATTGTGTGCAAACAACTATTCTGCTTACTTGTATTAATAGCCGTGTTTTTATGTCTAACTTATACATGATACCGTATCAGTAATGAATGCCATATGATCTACAACCTAATTACGACATTATTTCTTATAATAGGATTAACTGGAACTGAATATCAATGTCAATTTCGTAGTTAAATATGTAGGTAAATATCTTTTTAAAATCTGTGAAATTGTTAATACAAAATATATATTTTTTAGTTATCATGCAGAAAATATCCACACCAAATCTTGCAATTTTAAGCAGCAGTGAACTTACAATTATTTGCTATTCGTATTGACGTTATATGTTTACTTTAACTTTCTCGCCCATGGTGCTTGCAGTTTTACCAAAGAGGGCTCTTTCTAGAACGATTCCTCACACCTACAATAGATGAACAATAATGTTAACACTATTATGTCGTTGACATCAAGCTGGTTTGTTTTCTGTGTATATTGTACTGCAGTTAGTACCGTTTTCTGTGCTTACTAATGGCTTTAATAATCGCAGTGTCGTATCGTATGCATATTTTGGAATGCATTGAGATTGGTCATAATCAAATTGCATATACTTCCATGAAGTCCGCCTATGAAATAATTGTATGTGTGTGAATCGGGGCAATTTTAACATTGTAAATAGTCATTGTTTTCGCACGTTATTATATTCATCATCGGTCAAGTGCTCACTCATAATTCACTGTTACGATGGTTAGCAGTGGAGGCGGATTATCTTCCCCTGTAGATCTGAGAAGTCGAGACATGCTGTGTTGCTATAGGTTTTTATAGTTTCACTTCATGTTCATCATGATATTTGTCATCTGTTGGTGTTTTCTTTTTTCAGCAGTGAATTGGGACTGTTGAATTACTTACTTGAAATCGTTAAACAATTTTATTCACTGCCTTGCTAATGAAGTTTGTATTTTTTTCAATTGGTATTCTAGTTGAAAGTTATATACATTTTACTCATTAATAATCAGATCCTGTGTGAAGTCCGACTTGAATGATAAAGTAAAATGAAATTAATAATTATGAAATGTGTCATTGGTTCCTGTTATCATATGCAATCTAGGGTAATTGATGGTTAATTTGCATGTTTGTACCACTTATTCTGTAATTGTAGACTTTCTGTACGGAAAGTGGAGAAGTAACTTTTTTTGCCCCCTCCCAGATGAATATTTTTAAAAGCATAATCTACATAATATCTTGAATGAGATTGCGCTTTCATATACGTTGTGTTGTATGTATATCTGCATATTACACATTAGATGCCAAATCTGTTGTAATAACACCAGTCTATTAAAAATGGTGTTTGCTACAGAAATGGTATCTGAGCATGGCACCGTTCCTAATGGAATACTCGATGCATATTGGTTTGGTTCCTCCATCGTGGTTGTGAAGAAACAGAGAGAGGGGATAGATGAATTGTTATCCTTATTCTGGGCTCGATGCATAAGCAGTGATTGCCCAGAACAGGTAACCATCCACCATGTCCTGAACTTTGTAAGAAAGTTGTATAATTATTGTGAATGGACCTCATATATCGTTGTGTGATAGTGTAATTTACGTGTACAGCTGAACTATTGTCTGAAGTTTTCATGCCACTGCACCTTGGCTTCTGAAACGTTCTTTAATATTGTTATACAATTTCTTCCAAACAAAATACTGCCCTACGAATAACAAACAGTTCATGTGGTGAGTATTGAAGGAAAGAACCAGTCCGTGTCAAAGGTTTACAAATTGGTTATTCTTTTCTTACATTTACGCAATAAATATAGGGCCGTTCTCCAGATCACCGATATTGATGAAGTTTGTGTTTGGAAAGCCTGTCGTTGAGGAGATAAGAGGAAAACTGTCATACACTGGACACTGGGTTCGGCTACCATTGAGTTCATTGTTGTTGCATGTATAACTAACATATCAGAAGCATGTAGGGTATTGTAACATTTGTTTGTACTATTTATTCTGGAGACACTGTATATGTTTTTTAAAATACCGAATTCGTACATCTGAGATATGATTATTTGAACGTGTTCTTACATGAAATTTGTAGATGCAATATGTACTTATTTAACGATTCATGCTCACTAATCTACTTTTAGAGTTTATATTATCAAATTTGGCTTATTGATATGATTCATGATGCTGATCTGTACTGTAGAGATTGTACACGGTCACATTATTATTAATTAACCATTTAAAAAAAAGTTAATTCTCCAAATTACAATTAATTTATCAATTGAAAATGGAGTTCATACATTTATCCTGTGTCATCTCAAACCATTTGGCATTCATATTGACGCCCATCGAAGCGGTTGCCGGATCACCGGGCACCAGGCTGTTTTCCCCATGTTGTATGTAACACTATTATACTCATTCCGCATATCTGGTTCAAGGCATCTGGCTTTTAGTCTGGGTTTGAACCCAGACTCATACCGGAGCTGTAGAACCAACAGCTGTCAGTCGGACCCCATCTGGGATGTTTCTGTGTGTATAGCTGTCCGCATGGTTTGTCATACCGACTATGCTTACCGAAAAAAAAATAGCCAGATATCAAATATTGTTTTACGATATTCCATATTGAAATTGTCCATTTATCATGATATGTATAGATATATGAATTTGTAATAAAGAGTTATATTTCGTTATAATTATGCTGTATTGTATTTTGTGTGTGCATGGGGAGGATATATAGATACTCCTGTAGATTGATTGCAATCGGGCAGATGATGCATCTTCAGAACGAGCAGCTCGCATGTCAGAATTCCATAAGGGATACATACGGACTTGGTACCAAATAACTCGGAACAAATGCACGGAAACAGCAGGACGCGCATTGTGATAGGCCATACGTAGTTTCTGTTTGATTATAATTTGCTAACAACTGTAACCTTTGAATTCAAAGCTAATTGGCATATTCCTCTAGGTATTCACGCTTTACCGACAGCTCGTATTGGATCCATTTGAACTTTCTTCACCCTGCGCTGTGGCATTGGTATAATACGTCATATTATTCAGTGCTATGGAGCGAAGCAAGTTCCAATAGATCGCTGTATTGACCAGAGTATGAATATTTGGCCCTCCAAGTGTAATTTGTCCGTCTCCATTTCGCTGAAAACAACGAGCATCGAAGGCTTTGTCTAGCAATTGTGTTTGACATCGTCCCAGAAGTTGGAATCTTTAGATACTGCTGGAAGACCCTTTGGTCTGACGAACGTAGGTTGTTACTTCATGTCAAATGGCGGCTTGAAATCTATATTCATAGAGTGAGTGAGTGAATATGGAGTTTAACGTCGCTGCGGGAATCTTTCACTCATTTGCGACGACTATTCCTAGAAGCACACCTAGTAGCTTTAGACCATCACGACATTCTTGAATTATGGTGGCGAATGGTTTAATTTGCCATTAATCCATATGACTGCAATCTGAACATGATTATTGTATAGGACGACCCTCAGTGATGACCCCCTATTCGGATCGACCAAGCGGCATCCACAGATACGCATAGCTTCGATTTGGATTGTCGCGAAGTTGCTATGCTTGTGATGACTAGTGTTGTTCCGATTAATCGATATAATCGAGCATTGGTTGGTCTTGTGTTTCGATCAACAGATCGATCACAAACTCTATGATCGATCATTTTACGATTTAAGAAAAGAATTACGTGTAAAAGTCATCTTTCATCGTAGTAGAATAAGTCCTATCCTAGTTGCAAATAAACTAATAATATATCGATACTATAACATATACTAGTATATAGTAGTCTATTTAATAAACAGATCTAGTTGTTGAATAATGGATATTCTGTCAACAATTGTCTAATTAAAATGTTAGAAGTATGGATGGGGTATTCCTAAAACCCAGTAGATCTCTAGTGCTTTAAAATTGTGGTCTTATGATCAATCATTAATCGATCATCGGTTGGTTGTATGAAGTGATGATCGATCATGAAATGTTAACCAATTCCCAACACTAGTGATGACCCCTAGATAACATCTCTGACATTAACCCTCTCCCTGCTGGATTATGCACATACACTGTTCTTTGGGGCATCTCCGGTTGCCTCCAGCATGGAGAGAGTTAATCGGTTATGGTTACTCATTCTGATGATCACCATCTTGCAAGTAAACGTGTTCATTGATGATTACGTTATAAGTCTTCCCACACTAGTGACTTCTACAATGCTGCACTGACCTAATATACAGTCGAGATACTAATCCCATGTACGGTCTTATTCCTTGCGGCACCTTCTGCGTGAAGAAAAACTGTAGAACCATCATCGCAAAATTTGCATTTTGAAATGCAGTTAAGGCGATCGCAACGAAACGTCTCAGAGGGAACTAAAAATGGATTGAGGTCAATGATATTACAATCAGATCTGAAACTGACGCTCAGATAGTTGGACATCGATCGTGTCTGCAGCAAAAGCATGTCAACATGAGATTTTATTTTAATTAGATTGGGTTTAGGCGAACATCCTTGAACCTGGTATAAGTCATCTCCCCCATACGTAATGGTTTAAACTCTATATTCACTATAGATCATAGTTTAAATCTACCTTTGGACGAAAGTTTCTACAATAATAAGGTCACTATTTAAATTGAAAGCTACAACCCTTGTCAAAGCCGTCCGATGGAGGTATACATGTTCAAAACGATGTTTTTAATACGAATGTCTACAGGCTTGAAAAAGGTCAAATATAAAAACAAATTCATGAGAAATATTTGTTTAAACCATTACCTTCTACGTCATTGACAATGGTTTATACAATCCTACTATTCAATTATTTAGTTTTATGTAGCGAGAGACCATATCAATCACACAATACTATATTCACTTGGAAATGAGAGTCGGTGTTCCATTAGTGGTGACGAAAAAAACGGCACTAACGTTGTTTTTTTTATACCGTTCCAAAAACTACAGACTTATGACGTATCGTTGCCGCGAACCTGATTGGATTTTTCCATTGTCAGTTGTGCGATGGATGGTCTAGACGTCAGCAGTGTTAAAACATATAGTACTGTTATCGTAATATGCGTGATTCAATCCTATTATTCAACTAACATTATCTTCGTCTTCGCCAAACTGATATGACCACCTTTCCCATTGAGTTATGCCATTCATTGGGCAGTTAGACCTGGTAGCTGGGCGGCATAATACTTGTGTCCGTATGCACAGACGTAGTGTAGTCAAACCGTAGTTTAAGGATCCTACCGACAGTGGTATAACTCGTCGCTTAAACCCAGTTTAGCCTAAACTGTGGTTGGACTATGTTTGTGTATTTCTGCCGCACCTAACATTTTCATGCGAATAATACAAGACTCCGATAATAAACTACTGCCACGTTGGCAGTTGAAACTACAATGCTATCTATGCTAATGGATAAGTGTGCACTCTCTTCCCTTTTAAAACCCTGTACTGAATAACAAGTTGCCGTTTTAGAGAGTTAGAAGGTTGACATTAACATTGCAGCAACAGGAGACAACATTCTGCTTCTTCTACCACCAAGCAGCCTTCCATACCAATTTCTTTTCTAGATTACATCTAATTTCGGGTTAATCTGATTAGATTAAGATGGTATCGATGTGAGACTCTACATTCCGGATTCATTTCCATGTCCTCCTGTCATCATTTCGCATTGTTGATGTTGCGCCTGGAACAAGAGTATCACGTGATTAATAGACGCAGGATCCAGAGAAGCCGCGTAATGAAGAGGAGCGTTCTAGAACCACAACAAGCTGGAGGGAGTACTTGAGTCCTGTACGGCCTCACATTATGAATTGATGGACGCATGTCTAACTCCAACACCTCCTACAAGACCTCTCCTCTTAATGTGATCACACAAACTACCTACAGCTGAATGAGATGATCAGGCATCTCCTAGGAATACATGTTACTTACTAGTCTCTCGCAGGGACACATGGAACTGGACGAGGTTGCTGGTCTCCCGTAAGAATACACGTCACTTACGGATCTCCTAGGAATACATGTTACTTACTAGTCTCTCGCAGGGATACATGGAACTGAACGAGGTTGCTGATCTCCCGTAGGAATACACGGAACTGAATGAGGTTGCCGGTGTCTCGTAGGAATACATAATACGTACATAGGTGACCGCGTGAGAAATCTTCACGACAGCCTCATCAATCTCCGGATGAAAACAAACCATTGAAGTAGAAAATACAAGAAGATACAAAGACTATTTAAACAAATGTAGTGTGAAAACCCATTGGTTTCATCTATCACCGAATTGAGAGTAAAATCCACTGAGGTACTGACGCAGAGGGAGATATATACGCTAACTCAATTAATGTATCTTTCACCAGTGTATCATTTCTAGGAATGTGATCACATTCTTCCCTAAGGTTTTACTTATTTAAAAGAAAATGTAATCGTATACAATCGACTCAACATCTGATACATACTCCTCCACACAGTGGCATCCAGTCTATGACCTGGGAACGATGCTGCATCTGATATTCACTGATGTATTGTTTTCTGATTCTATTGCATTGTATGTCATGGTATTGTATTTTTCAATTGCATAGTTCTCTATTTGTCATTGTCATCGTAAGACGCTAAATCAAAAGTAAATGAATTATAAAGTGTTCTCCCCAATAAGGAATTATCTTCTTTTTTTTTTTCTTCTTTTTATTTTAAATTGGGGTTTAAAGTCACTAATACTAGTATCACGACATGCCAGTTTAGGGCGGGATGAAACATGCAACATCCGTAGCAGTGATGCAGTAAACCTGCGAGCACCGGCTGGTACTGACAAGACCAGGGATGATAACTGCAATTCGGAGTCGAAGTAACGTGAAATCTCGTCTGACTAGTAATTTCCATTGCGTATGACGCATGGGCGCGCGTAATAGTTTTAGAGTAGCTCAACTAATTTGTCACATGGTATGTAGAACGATAACTGTTGTGTCCAATTGCCACTCTACGGTCAGTGAATCCTATCAATATCGCGTCAGAAAGGTAACTTTCGCGAACATTGATGCCGGACCCCCTGGGAAGGGATTTGAACCTGGAACCCTTGGCTCCGAAGTCCAACGTTCTACCACTGCGCTACCTCACGCCCTAGGAATTATCTACATCAAATCATAGTTTATGTCATGATGCCATATTACATACGAACATCCTCTGAACAAATTACAACTATATGAATGAATGGCAAGATATTATACCTATCTTGTTACCTTGCCATTGAGACGAACTATATAGTGTTTCAACGTAGCAAAGCAATTATAAATGTGATCTCTTCTGTTTGTCCAGTGAATATTAGTATAACATAGCACACACCAACGACACTCAATAACTCATTCTAATGGAGGTCTTGCTGACAAGTCCTATTAGAGTTTCTGCTGCAGGCTGTGGTTGGTATTGGAAACAATTTAGTTTATGTTCGGAGCAGACTTCCTTCCACCGTAGTTAATTAATTGTTGCACTACGCTCATCCCAGCTAGAGTAAACCCTTGGTATCAATCGACCAACGATCGAGCGCTTGGGGTGGAATTGGGGCAAAAGTAACTGAGATTGTTTCATTCTCCTAGAATTGAATCGATGATCCATAGATGACCATATGTCTTGCCCCATTCCTTTGGAAAACACGAAGTCGGTGAAACTTAATTTCTGTTTTATCGTATCTTATCGTTTAAAAGTCGCTAGACTGCATTTTATTTTACCGAGGATGAATTAACGTCTGTCTCTCTCCAAGCTGGTTCTGGATATCACACGATACCGAAGTTTAAAGGTTCATGACCTCGTAAAACCCGGATGTAAGATGCCAAAACACCGTATTAGCATTATATGGATCGATATGCCAATAACTTCATCGCTCCAGAACTCGTGAATGGAAACTTAAAGCAGACGACATGAATAATAAAAACAGAGTCGTTATCTGCACTATAGCAACCGAAAGATCGATCTACACCGCATCAACAGACTATGCCACTCTCGCGCCAGCAAGGTACCAGGAAAGTTTATCGACTAGTATGGTCAATATTATTCCATTCGACAAGTCTCTACTGTTGATTGTTCAATACCCACTGGCTGCCTGACAATGGACAACCCCCTGCTTGACCGAACTGGTATTGATTTATCCTCCGTCTTACATCACATTTTACAATAACCAATTCTCGGCACTTACTTTCCTTCCCTACGGGTAATTTGGACTCGTCTGACAAACGAGTCCAATCGTCGACTTGGATTCTGCCTATAGCCGCCGTTCTTTGGGAAATGTGGAAATCAGTCATCACGCTGTAAACTTGAGGAGTACTAGTGTTACTGCAATCAGGCGGAGAATCGGACACGCTCACCCTCCTGGGAGTTATACTCGGTGCCTGCAAGCTCTCAACATGCAGTTGGCCATAGTCCTAGCCCTAGCCCTCGTGGAGACAGGTGAGAATTGAAGTATTTACAAAGAAGGTCTTGCCCCAGCAATAGATGACATAGTATCGGTATCCAATGTGTTATATATATATTATTTTCATAAGAAACCAATCCGAAATGTTTCTAGGGTAACATGAACATGTTTACAACGCCTGTAAGCCATTGCATAATGGATTTTGGCGTCGTGTAAATAATTATTTACTGCATGATCGATCGTCTTGGTGGGGTTGAAGGAAACTATTGACATCAATGCCATTAATGTTTTAAGAAAGCTGAGTTGTTTTCTCATCGAGGTGTATTAGCCTTCGTCTTTAAATAAAGCGGCATCTTCACATCCAACGTATAATTAAGCAGATTATATTATCAGTCTTAACAGGATAACTGAACAGTTTGAAATGTTGTCAGATAGCATCTCCGGTTTTGAGAAAAAAAATCGTACCATAGATATTAGTAGACCTAATCTAAGTTTTCGATTACATTTCTGCTACCAGTACGCAAGATAGCATAACGATAACCTAGTCCAGTTAACCGGATCTTAGAGAGTGATTGAAAGGATATGGTTTACAAAAAATACAAACAACAGATAAGTGTTTTCTTCGCGGTAAAACATCACCTTCAAAATTTGAAATAAATATTTGTATTTGATCCTAAAATATAGAATCCAGTGATTTTCAGAGTATGCAATGTTTTTTCTTTCAAATTTCTGTTTAGTCTTAACCTTCTAAGGTGACATGCAAAACTATCGTATCTAGCCTTCATATACACAGCAATAGATTTTACGCAAAGATCAACCGGGATGAGTCATGAGCAAAATTAATTTCTACGCGATGCCTTCCAATTTCTGCGATATGGTAGAGTCAGTAATCAGATTCAGCATATCATAACCTGGATTATAAATGTCGTGTAACCTGATTTAAAGCGGCGTAGAAGTGGTGTAATTAAGTGGGTACTGTGAACAAAGATTGCGTCTGGTTTGGAACATTGTAAAAGTATACGATTGTCCAACAGTACATGACTACACACTGACTACAGATGACCAACGTTATTTAGTTGTACTGTTAATACTACAATCCGACAATTAATTTGACATAACAAATAAGCTAACACATACAATGTGAATATATCGTGAAATGTTATAAATAGTGTTTGATATCTTAGCTATAGGCCTACCTAGTCCAGAATCTAGACGTCTATGGCACCATATGCAGTCAGCTCATATGAGCGCTAGTAGTGTGATAGTGGAGACGATGCAACTTTGTCTAAGGCCTACCATACACCATAGCGTCTAACACGGTTTGATTGTTGTGTAAAGTTTATAGCCGATCTCATCTACAAATATCAATCTACCTGACATATTCCTACTACAACGCTGCACTATAATACTGTTCTTTATATTTAGTTTTGTTTTGAATTGGGGTTTAAATCCGCTTTAAAAGGTTTTCCCACTAAATATTACTGCTTGTAAGTTTAGGGAAAGGGAAAAACCTGCAACATACCGTATAGCGCTGAATGTTGCAGTAAACCTGCGAGGACTGGCTGGTACTGACAGACCAAGGATGATAATTTAACTGCATTCTCACGGTACAGACCGCTCATTCCATCATGAAGTAAATACTGATGCCTAATTCCGGGCTCACCGGGCGGGATTTGAATCGTACTGTCCAGGGTCATGACAGTTACCGTGGAGCGAACACATTTCAGTAGATGACTGATGATGCACTTAACATTTGTCCAGGGCGACCATAGCTCTTCACAAGTTTAGTAGCTCATTACCTGTTCAGAGTTTTAGTCTTTTACGGCAGTGACTGCTCTATACAACGGCGGCCTGGTAGTAAAGCACCAAAGAAGGCGTCCCTTTATTATAGACATTTACCATAGGCCTTTTTCATAGACCTTTATAATACTTTATTTTAGACGGGTTTTTAATCGATTGTTTACTGCACTTATCGACGTCGGAGAGGGTTTATGCCAACTACTGCCAGTCATCCCTACCCCACTGAGGTTAGTACTTAATGGCCATGTATATTAAAGTGAATATAGTAATAGAGATAAGACTGTATAAATGTAGGTCTCGTATAGGGGGAATTGTAGTAGTATAGTGCTAATATCAAACTATCATTGTATTCTGTAGTATTGCCATGAACTCTATGAAACGAAAACTTTCCAAACAAATCTCTGTCCGCGATTACCATGTTCCTTTTTGTAATGTGTGTATGTGTGTGTGTGTGTGTGTGTGTGT
>JAUTBR010167984.1:12048-22478 GCA_032361205.1 Pseudorimula midatlantica | reverse complement strand
CTGGACCCATTGCTCAAAACTATTGTAGCTACAGCTATTGCAAGGTCAACGCTTTCTATTGTGGCGGGAGCCCAGTTACAACTATTGGTAGCGCTACAACTGTTCTGAGCCCTGGTTGGTTTGAGTGAGTGATTATGGAATTATAACATCGCTGTGGGAATTTTTCAACCACTTGCAATGATGGTTTTGGTGATAAAATGTTTAGTGTTGAGTGGATTTAATACTGTTGTACATCAATATTTTCAATCTGTGCATAATGGGAGTAATCTATTGATAACTAGTGTTCTACAGCCATGGCATATGTAGATATAAGCAATAGGTAAGCAACTGGTAAAACACCAAACAATAAAAACATTTGCCCTCCAATTGTCATCACAGTCTACACTACATGAAAGTAGCTTTACATTGTTTAGCTTGAAATGTAAGCAATTTGCGTTCTTCCTCCTCAAATCATTTGATAATCTCACTTGCAGCCAGAGGCATTGAAATTAAAATTGTGTATTTATCTAATCTCTACAGAATGTCACATATTGGTTGTTTACAAACGATCAAATATAACCATGTAAAATATTAACCATAGTCATTGGAATGATTTTCACTCATGATAAATTTCCATAGGAAATGAACATTGAATAGTTCAAATTATTCAGTATGAAATGATTGCATCCTCGAGATATAATTCCTTTTCAGTTATCATTCCATGTAATGCTGGTCTTTTGAACTTTATATATTGACTTTGTGGTGCTTACGTCAAACTTTAACAAGCTACATTCTTCCATAAACAAACACAGGACCGATACTGCAAAGGGGGTGGTCTTGTTAGCCGGCGAACGTACCAGTATCGAGATAATTCACCAAAGAAATTATTTTCATAAAAGTATTGGAATCGAGATTCTTATCAAGTAACCTGTCACGAAATTAGGGTTGCAACCGATTACCGCGAGCACTGTTTGGCCTGGGCAGCTATTGGGGAGTGTGAATGTGTTTCTTCTTCAGCCTGGTGCAATTTACCTAGATACAAAATACCTGGATTAAGCGTCGATACACAAAAAAGGACAATAGTGGAGTAAGAGTGCCTGTCCCAGGTCGGCAAATATTGTCACACGCTTCTCAAAACAATATCAAAGAGCGTAGGAAATCTTCAGCCGCGGAGGAAGGAAGATGATCCACGACTTTTGTTTACTGCCAGAGACGTAGATTTAGTACCGACTTAAAAGATTTGATTCCGACTTTGCATAATGTTGACTCCTCGCAGGGATGCAAATCCTGATGAACTCGCTATATCCCATCTGCACCACCCAGCAGCCAAAAATGGGGAGGAAGACTAGCAGATTACAGTTGTAGATACGCATGGTGGATTTCAAGACTTGTAAATGACTGGAAGCTCTCAGCACTTAATTACCATCAAAACATTCCCTCCCTGTTGATGTCCATCACCGTTTGTCTGACCCCGCTCTGAACTGATCCCTAGCCGTCTGCTCGGGGAAACCCTGATTCAAGATGGCCGCCATGTCCAGCTGGCCCGTGCCTCAACACTAGATACCACTCAACAAGTGCATCATGATAAGCTTTGTGAGGCTGTGTGTTTGCTTTTCTTTGCCTCTTGCAGAAAACACCGTTCTCAGCGGTGCAGGAAGAACCATCATCCTGGCAAGGCTCCCCCCACCTCAACACCCCCACCTCCCCAACAACTATGGTAATCCTGTCTCCACCGGTGGTAACCCTGGCCCCACACCTAAGCCAAGCCAATAATGGCAAATTAATTTCCACCAGTTCAGAGATTTATGTTTTACGCTCTGTTTATGAAATAATCATCTGTTGCTTGTCACGTGGTTGTAATTTATTAATAATTCATTCTCCCCCCCTTTTCCTCAAATTAATTCCTCAAGACACTTTTGGGATAAACATGCCACGTGCAATAAATGTTATATCGATACATGTCCTTACTAAAGTAGCAATAAAGAGCAGTTTTACAGCTCGGTGAAGTATTTGGGATAAATATGTTCTGATTACTTACACACATCTACCAAGAGAAGTCAGCCACAAGCCTTACAATAACATTTATCTCGGTGAGACCATTTCTAGAAAAAAAAAACTTTCCATAAAACCACAATATACTTATTCAAGAATAGATGATTATTGGAAAACATGTCCCCTTCTTACGTCCAAGTTTAAGTAAGACACCCACCGGGATCAATTGAAATATCAGCCGACTGGTTGGTAATTAACAAAAAACAATCAACCGAAATACGAGTTTGCAACAAACAAAGTCAGGATTTTGAATTAGGGACAGTTTTCAGTTCTGACCACATTAGACACCAGAGTCGGAACTAACTGGTGATTACTTTACATACTCAGCATTCTCTGGTCTGGTGAAAACCCTTAATGAAACGCCAGGCTGTTAAGACACTTGCAGGAGCTTTTATTGCCCATCAGGCACCACCAAGACAGAGGTGTTTTTATGGGGATGAGCTCTCTGTAAAAATAACTGTAGGAATAAAACCCAACCTGCAATGCCAATAATTAAATGCAAGTATTTCTTCCAGGGACCGAAGTATAAATATGTGTATATACAGGAATAGATAATTAACATTAGTCCATGCCATTTTTCCCAAAGCTATAAGTAAGGGCTAGTAGAAAAATACTAAATAATTGTAAATATTTATTATTTGTATCACTATTTGGGATAGTAAGTTTTAAATGTAATAGTTTTCTATTACTGTGTCTATTACAAACCACAAATCCCTACAGCAACGTTGTGGAGTCCATTGAATATCAATCTAATATTCACACGTAATAATTTAAAAAGCTGGAAATCACATCTTTTCCTGCTAAGCTTTACCGATACAATGGAAGAACACTGTCAAAGAACAAACAAAGGCAGCATTGACAAGATAAAACATTGTTTGATCAGAGGGAAGCAAAGATGTATCAATATTAAGTAACGTCCGTGTCCATATAGTTTACCAAGAGCGTCATTGCGTCCTAATGCGGTGCATTAAACCTGTTTGAATGCTTCCACCGTACTGGTGGAGGATTACCTACCACACCACGGCATACCATCGCCGGTGGACAGACTAAAACATTACAGTGACAGTTCACTTAGGAGGTTACGCAGAACGTGATGACCACAACCATCAAAACTGAACATCGAGACGACTTTCCCCGAGACGTCGCTGATCGCTGATCGCATTTCGCCGGTCGCACTACAGAAGCCGTTCCAGAGGAGGTGATACGCAGCCAAATCACACAAAGAGCAGGCGTCCTTTTTGTTAATTACGACTTAGCCTCACCTTTGAAAACTGCCAATTATGTCAGAGAAACACAACACTTCCTGTCATCATCAAATACCACCACAGGAGCGACTTCTCCATACAACAACCTCTGCAAGTAACCTGACAGACTTAATTATAGCAAATACGCTGGTTTTTGGCTGCACACATTCATTTATTCGCCAGTCAACTATCCTGCTGTGACATAGATTTTCCCCATTAAAATGCTGTCATATGTCAAAGTGTTTTTCACAGAAAAAGGACATGGTCTTCCAAGATTAAGCGGCGGTAATTCTGGTGGAATATTCCTGCATATACCAGGTTATTAACGACCACCTTCTACCCGGTTGTCACATAGTGGTTACCAATGGTGACATCTGTATATATCACACACATAATCTCATACAGGGATTAAGGCATTACTTCTAATGACAGGCATAAATCATCCGCCATTTGCATGTTTGCATTCCTTTGCAACTACATTTCACTACTAAAGCCTTTGTCTCTTTAGTATATTTTGTGCCCATTACACTGTGTTCTATTATCAAGATATTAAATCATGGAGTGTACTTATCAAGACACTAGTGTAGATCATGGAATATACAGATATCAATAAGCCAAATCAAAATGGGTACAATTATCAAGATACTGAATTACAAAACACACAGTTACCACTATACTAGACTAACATTTGTACGTTTGTTTAAATCCTGTATAGTAGCTATCAATATGCTAGATGAAAGATTGTACAGTTATCAAAATACTAGTTCATTAAACACACCAATATGTTAGATTAACATTTGTAGTTATCAAGGTTTAATAAATCCAGGACTAGTTATCAATATGTTAGATGAAAGTTTGTACAGTTATCAAGATATTAGATCATATAGCAGTCATCAAGATATTAGCTCATAGAGCAGAATTATCCAGATATAGTGCTGAGTTATCAAGATATTAGGTCATAGAACACAGTTATTAATATGCTAGATGTTTATAAGTTTATACAGTTACCAAGATGCTAGATCTTAGAGCAGACTCATCAATATATTAGATCATAGATCAGAGTTATCAATATGCTAGATTAAAGTTCATCAAGATATTAAATAATAGAGTTATCAATATGCTAGACTAAAGTTTATACAGTTATGAAGATACTAGATCATAGAACACACAGTCGTATTGATGCCATTTCAGAGTGCTGTACACAGTCACAAACATACCATTAGGGACATAACACCTACAAATCTTCACAAACATTATTTGTTTCATTATTACCTTCATTTCCTCAAATTAATAATCAGATCAATACATACCTTGGAGAGTGCAATCAGCATACCTGACGCTCTCAAGTATCTGAGATGAACTCATCTACCTACCACTAAAACCCTGAATACTTCAAGATACTAGTAGATAGATCTTAAGTGTTGTAGACATATCTTTAAACAAAATGGCCGATATTTCCGAGAGTATTTAACAATGTGTACGAAGGATGTTTCATTGGCACCTCCAGCTCTGTCGGCGCTTTCCAGCAGCTGGTTTAATTACTCCAGTCGTGATATCAGTGGCATAGTGCTGCTTCGTATATACATATCCAAGACGATTCAACTCGACCCACATGGGGCATCGAAATGATCTTATGGCTCGTTTTCTATTTGGCTTAATTATTGTTCTGCGATATTAGTGATGATAGATCTGCATATTAGAGCCATCAGAGCTAAACTATTTCTTTTCAGTTGGTGGAATAATCCATACGACAGGCAGCTATAACACCATGGCTGGCCGAGCTGTTATAAAACAAATCCTAGATCATGCAGATATATTAATTATATATGTATTGATTAACATGAGTCATTATGAGAATACGGCATTATGACACTCGTTACAGCAGACTACAACGACCTCATCAGCTGCCTATGTATATCTATCACATTAATTAGACAGTTTCGTGTCATCAGCTGACAAACAAATTACCTCCCTTGATATCCCTAAAAAACACACAAAAAACTTGTATGGATCAGTGAAGGAATTTCATCAGCCACCTAAATTAGATTGTAACTAGATACCAATTGTAACTTAATTTTTTCCCCTAATAATGACAACATTAGAGTGTGTGTTTACGACAGTTCTTACCCAAATACTGAAATATCCCCAAAGAGTAGTAGTTTAGCAGGTCTAGATTACTTGAGAACAGGGCTAACGCATGTCAGCGACTCCTATTATATAAAAATAATACCTATCAATATAATTAATATTTAAACTATTTACTTTGATCCTCTGAGACTATGGATGGTCTATTGGTGATCTTAAAATATCAATGTTATTTGTTAAATGGAAAAATATAGTAATACTAGTTCTGGTAATTAATATAACATGATGGCCCATTCACAGTGGACTTGAAAACATTAGAGAATGTGGTTGGTGATTTTTTTAAAAATAATGTTGAGATTTAATAAATAGAAGAATATATAGTATGACTATTGGTGATTTAAAAATATCAACGTTAAGATTTGTTAAATAGAAGAATAGAAGAATATAGTATGTTTTCACTCAGTTCATTTAATTCAAAATATAACATGATAGGTCCATTCACACTGGATTTGAAAACTCCGGCATAAAACATCTGCATATCCTTGTATGAAAATATATTTCAGATAAATATTTAGATTATCAGTTGCGGAAGCGGGGTTTTAATTATCTATGGAATGTTCTTTGATTTTTTTAATCTGGAATTGGGCAGCTCTCGTACATATACCCAGGAGAACCTCACATTTGATGAGAAAATCTGGAGTAAGCAAGCAACGGCAGTAACAAAAACATTCTCCTGCCTTCATCAAAACACACATTCGCAGGCGAGTATCCAAATATCCCCCAAATGAAAGCTAAATCTGATTCCACTTGATAAAACAATATGGCCACCATGGCTCATGTGACCGAAACAATCTGTGCATACCTGATGAACCAAACAACGCTTGAAATCATTACATATTGATGCCGGAAAGTCCCAGTAGTAAGCTCTGGAAGTGGAGAGAGAAAGAGAGATAGATAGATAGATAGATAGAGAGAAAAGAAAGAAAAAAAAACAGCAGAGTATATGTCTTGTTTTTGATAAGATTCCCTGCATAACGACAGGACTCGTCTCCCACACAGGCATATCCATCACTTAAGCCTCATCGCTGGAGAAGAATCAGTAAACATATCAATACAGCCGGATCAACCTTTCGAATCATCAGTTGTAAATATTTGTGGGTGGGTGCCAAACAAAATATAACTTCATCTCGCTGGCTCGACTTAATTACTCAAACATGTGCCAAATGTTTTATTGCATCGAGATCGGGCTAATTTTACTCCCTTTAGATTACCACCATTTTACATCAGTGGCCTGTGTTCTGACATACACAGCTGTAGATGGGTCAGGTTCCATCATTCTTCAATCAAGAATCCCTATAGGATAATGCTATGTTTGCCATACATTCCGTCAAAAGGGCTCTATATCATTTCCCCCACCGTTAAAGAAATTATCATCGTTTTTGAATATCGTCCTGTCTGAATGTACACACACAATATGACATCCTATTCAAGTTCAACACACAACAACAACACTTTTGTTTGCAGCATTGATTTTTCAAGGGAATTAATATGTATTAATAAACATACGATTTGTTACTTATCACAATAAGATCTTATTACTGGTTATATGTGTGTCCCATCTGAACAAATAATACGTCAAATTAATGGTATAAAAGTGTTATCTGTTACATCTGATTCCAGAACGCATGTTCCGAATGTAGGTTATACATAGAGAACTCCTAGGCATATGTGCATATTGGGTGGAACGTGCATCTCGATATCATATTTGATGCACAACTAAACATCACCCTATTCTTAACCCCACATATTTTACATATCACATGAGATTTTTTTAAAGTTACCGCAATTTGTTTTAAAATATGTTTTCGCAATTTTATTTCATCCAATTAATTTTCATATGGACATACAATTTCCTTTGCATTCTAAATAATGAAATCATTTACCGATATTGATTACTGATATTGAAATACTGGTGCGTTAACATAACCATGGCATAGCAATTTAACTCTATAAATGTCTACAAGAACATGGAACCAGTCAAAGAGTTAATCTCGATTTCCAGACTCAGACATCAATTTTTTGGTATCTATATGTAAAACCAATGACACATAATCAAGCCAACCAACACTACAGCTTCATCCACAGTTTCAAATGAGCAAAAACCTGGGCCATATTCGGATGTATATCATATTGGCATCTCTGGATATCAATATTGCATGCAGTATCCTTCATTAAGCTAAAAAGTATAGATTTTTTAAAACACTTTTGTCACCTATGATAATTAGAAGCAGCAAAGTTAACACGTGGCTAAATTATTCATTAGATTTCCATAAAAAAAAAACCTTGGCTGGCGTATACCAAGAGTGGTTGGAGGGTGGCAAGACTAATTACCACACAACTACTCCACACTTATTGCAACAAGACAAGGACTTCTAACGACGGTGCATTATGTATATATGGGAATGTGTTTTCCGGATAGCATTTGGCCTTAAGCTAAATGATAATGAGTGGGTTTTTATACAAATGTGCCCTTTCAGCATGTTGAAAATCTAATTAACTCCTGAGCAAAAACAGAGCCAAGTGACGAGCTTGACACATGAGCGGCAAGCAGCATCAATCTAATTAACCCACATCCTTCTTTTAACAATATACAGAGTCACCTATGTAATTACGATGGTACATAACTACGGCAACGTAATAATGACGCGACTACGACTTGACACTGCTGCAGCATGTCCAGCTCGTCTCTGAATGTATTAATACGTAATTACGTTTGTGCATATCACAGTTACAATCTACTTATATCACGTGATGTATGCCCCTAATAATATGCATAGAATCTATTAGTACGCAATTGTAAATGTGCAGACGTCCATGAAAGTAAAATCATTACCGCTATTGATTATCTTCAACTCATTACTAATAAGTATAGAAAATGGCATCAATACATGTATGAATAACAACACGTATACATTTTCTAGAAACCGATTTAGATCTGTGTTTAAACACTATGAAAATGTCTTAATATAACCACACTTGATGCTATGTAAAGTATATAAACAAAGGTAAATTAATTCATTGATGACTAATACTTGCAGCGGAAACCATTTCCCTACCAGCATTTCCATACCACCACTTCTATGTTACGTATATTGAACAAATACGTTAAAGGCAAAGCTAAATGAATTCACTGATGACAAATAATTACAATATAAACAATTACCCTACCACAACTTCCATACTATGCATATTGGTGTGTGTATTTTACAGACATATTGATGAATGAGGTAATATGTATATGTATGTAATTATTGCAATTTATTGTCTGTATTTGTAGAAGAAAACTCTGCTTATTCACGGTATGAGGAGTATACAATATTTATAAACATGTATTTCATAAATATGAACATTAATTATGTCCATTCATCATCATTGCTGTAGCGTTTGGTCCTAATAGTTTTAAAAGGTTGGTAAGTTGCTGCTGATGTTTAAACTACATGAAATATGTGGTGATGTTTAACTAGACTAGGTAGGTGCTGCTGTTTATCTAGACTAGATAGGTACCGATGTTTAACTAGACTAGGTAGGTGGTGATGTTTAACTATACTAGGTAGGTGGTGATGTTTAATTAGACTAGTAGGTAGGTACTGATGTTTAATTAGACTAGGTAGGTGGTGATGTTTAACTATACTAGGTAGGTGGTGATGTTTAACTAGACTAGGTAGGTGCTGATGTTTAACTAGATTGTGCTGTATTTTGTTTAACTATGACAGATTCTTCAATAATGATTGCTATGTTGTTTAACAAGAATAATTGATGCTGATGTTTCACATGGATTAACTTAGAACTGACTTCAAGTATACTCCCAAAATAAATATCATAGTGAAGGGTGCCAATGATGAACCTCTGTATGTAAATAAAGCTTATGCATATCGCATCCTACATCATTGGCATTCACTCTATTAAGTCAATTTTACAAGTACAATGTTGTTTAAGTTCATGGTAAAATATCATTTTTAAAAGCCAACCCAATTTGAGATGACGTCCCACACCTACTTCTATATATATAAATATTAACTTGATTTATTCATACCCAAACAGGAGATGCAAATATTGAACATGTCTATCCATAATATTAAAATATAAAAAAATACATGAGAAAATAAATTGTGTTTTGAATATGTAAGTAAACTCTCAAAAACTCCTAATAATCCTTGACCCCGGTCGGTTGCTCGCTAACCTGTGGATACAATAAGCTAATCACAGTTCACAAAGATCAACATGACAATGACACTGACTGGATCCCAACATAAAAGTGCTACGCTCCCGGGGCAGTGTGAACAGGGCTTTAAAGGAAACGTTATTAAGGTTAATGGATATGCAGTGAGACTGGGTGACTAACTACTGCCATAATGACTACTTTATGTTATATAGATATGAATGCAATTTAAATTTGGGCAATTATTGCCCAGGGGGCAAGAGACGTGACTCGAGAGAACGTACTGGCATTTAAAGACAAATCCCGTATTCATGAGTTTGTCCTCCCTCTGACTCCATCACGACCCGGAGTCGGCCATTCTTTTTCCGTCTAATTTTTCACCAGCTCTCATCAAACCTATTATAAATATATACTCCGCTGATGGCAATCTATGCCTGAATTATATTCCGCCGTTCCGCCTCCCGTCCACAAAAGGTTTTCGGACATGTCCTGGGATGCCGGCATGACCTTAAAACAGGGGGGTCATCTCAACACTCTGACATATCCATTTACGTGTAAATTTCTTTGTGTCCCCAGCATACAATATTTCAGCTGAAGAGGGGATTGGATTGGGGGGTGGAGATGACAATGAAGAATATCTCGAACAAACATCGCCAGAGCCCCGAACTGACAATACCGGGGCTCTTCCCATCGATGGGGACACTTGATTGAGACTGGTCAAACTCAGCAGGTTGATGTTTCAAAAGGCAGTCGAAGAGAGATCACGACTACTAAATGATAAATTGAAGATTAAAATGTGATGGCAAACTCTTGCAGCATAAAGGCTGTGATGAATTCAAAGCTTTATCTAT
>JAUTBR010167762.1:0-16255 GCA_032361205.1 Pseudorimula midatlantica | reverse complement strand
ACGTGTGCTGGCTGAACGGCTTCTGTAGCAATACATATCAATACATATCAATACGTATTCTAGCTTGAACGCACCCCAGCCACAGTGCACAGACGACCAAAGAGAGAAAGCCCAGTGCACAGAAGACTATGGGTGAACAACGTCATCGTTTTACCCTTCCTCGTAACCGTGACCATTATTTGTCAAACTGTCAAATATTTGACCAAGGTTAAGTGTAGTCATAGTGGCTAGGGTTTCCGGGATGCGTTTTACCTTCAACTACCCAATCACCAGCTACTATACATGTATGGGATCCTCGGGGTGGCCTATAACGAGGTCGAACCTCAAACTTCGCAAACAAACCTCCGTGGACCTTCTTCAAGATCTTGTTGAGGAGAAGCAGCAGGGTTACCATTGCTATGTTATAGGTTAGGCGCCTCAATGCAACGTCTCGTCCATTCTTGTATTATTTGACGTTGGTATTGCGGCTGTACCAAGTATTGACGTTTTCAGTGATGAGTTGAGTTAATATGTTTCGTGGTTCAGCAAGTGGAACTAATGTGTTGACGCCAGTTGTCCTTTACAATGAAAATCACATTTCTGACCCAGTAGCGTTGATAATTCCATGTGTAATTCACCAATATAGTATTTGTAGTAATACACATGCACAGCCAAAATGCACAGAATGTCCTGTTCCAGGGATTCGTTTCTCGAAGCTCTCTTAGCCGCTAAGGGACCATAGAGACAAAGAGGCTAAGAGAGCTTCGAGAAACGATACCCAGGATCCTGACAGGACATGGTCACCTCGGGTGTCCTAGTGTATTTCTGAGTTAGGTATCCTTGTCCGGACAGCTAACACGACTCCTAAGGTTTCTTTTTTCTGTGACACATCGCAAATATATTTACTTATGTGCTGTACATTAACCCTCTCCCTGCTGGATTAGACACAGACCCTGCTTTTTAGGGCATCCCCGATTGCCAGCAGTGTGGACAGAGTTAATAGTGGCTATATTCTGAGCAATAGCAAACGATTAATGTGCTCTACGTTTAACCTTCTCCATGCTGAAGGCAACAGGAGATGCCCCAAAGAGCAGGGTCAGTATTCTCGAAACTTAGTAAGTCTTAAGAAGTTCGTAAGTACTAAGAATATGCTTAACTGGTTTTTCTGCTTATGTTAATTTTTGAAGATATATTTTCTCACTAAGAGGTTTTTAGCTAAGAAGATTTAAAAATACGGGCCCTGTATCTGTGCCTAATCCAGAAGTGACAGGATTTTACATGACAATAAGTTATTATAAGTCGTGTGATTATCTTCGTTTAATTGGTTACATTACCAAGTCATGGAACAACGTTACATAATAACACATATCCAGTGCGGTGCGCGAGGTTGGACATCACTGGGTTGTATGCACTACTAGTATACAGTTAATTGAGAGCGTGCTTAAGTCTGTAAAATGCTAACCTACTGCAGCCACGGTGTGGGATACATGAGCCTGTGATCAGTGTGTGACGCCAGTAGTGAAGTGCGGCTGTACTGTACAGCAGCATGACACTGGAACCAGTCCAGCACGTGTCATGGAGCAACCGTTGGCTCCTGACCAACTGCGCACTTTGATACCAGGCTTAGTTTTACTTGCTAGCCATTACCCCGTTGTGGAATGAGGCTATCAAACTCAGATACATCCAACACGACTGTAGATAGGCGGTAGACGTCGTACACCGTTGGTGCCATGAAAAGTGTGACACATAGCTTGACGATCTATTACTCATCTTAACATCCGCGGAAAACTTGGGCCATAAACACTGATACAACCAGTTGCGCAGTCAGAGACGATTGTTTGTGGTATAATGTATCAGTGCTAATGCATCAATATTAATACATCTACCTAAAAGAATACTGTACGAGAAATACAACATTTCTCAATTTACAGTCAGATGAAACAATGTCATTGGATGACAGCACACGGACCCATTGACCTGGGAAATATTGTAACACTATGAGAATGCTTCACAGCCGGGATTATTATTACTATTAGTGTTAGTCTTCTTAATATTTGATTATCTATTTTAGGTCTACCATAATCATCAACGTTTCGGCCCTATTTGACATTCTTCAAGACTACCCTTGGGCTATCTTCACATCTTATTCACCGATTTAACGTTACTCTATTATTGTCATTATTATTATTTTTATTTTTATTTTTATTATTATTATCATCATCATCATCAGCAGCAGCAGCAGCAGCAGCATCAGTATCAGCATCAGTATGATTAGTGCATCATCGTGGATATCGCCAAATACTAACCACGTCATTTACCGGATCTTGTTCACAGGTATTATTTCTGGACGGAAATGCAAACACCAGTTAAATACCATATTTGTACTTGAGGCTAACGTTCCTAGACGGTCCTCGGTGCGCGAGGCAAGTATTGGCGGTAGTGCACACGTGTTTTGTAGCGTATTGACATAGATGATTGTTGGGCAAACACGGGACGTTACTGACCATCACGTAGACGTAGACCGCAAGACTGACCAGGTGCATAGGAAAGGGAATCTCCAGTTGTACATACCCTTTCTTGCGTGTCGGTAACATTACTGAATGAACTCGATTGACTACTGATAAGCGTGAATTATAGGTAAATCGACAAAGACAAATGCTAAATTACATTGATACCTGTTCTCCAATCGTATTAAAATATGTACTGCCATCAATTGTAAAGGTATATACTGAATGGCAAAATAAACTTAGCCAAGGAAACTTACAAGTTTGCTAATAATTTAGCCTTGTGTGTTACTTTGGATTACATACAAAGGCTGAAAAAGATACAATTCGGATTTAGTTTTCGCTCCAACTTATATTTTAATTAACTTTGTGTGTGAGATGAATTCATCTTGGTGACGGTCCAATGTAAATTATTTACCAAGAGTTACCAATGGCTATTCAGCGGATGGCGTCACTGCTTAAAAGCTGGTGCTTTACCCAAGATGGTGCCATTATTTCCAGGACTTGCGAATGCTAACCCCGTGGAAGACCCTTCTTCTATATATAGTACACCGATTTGCATCAGTAACCAATAATTGCGTCATCAGCAGCAGCAGCATCCACGAACACAGGGCTATTATGACTAAACTGCGGTGAGGTGTAGTCATAATGGCATGTCTTTTGCTGCTGCATCATCAGCTACTGTACTTCCACCAATCTTGCTTCCATCAGTGCCACTGGCACCATCAACATCACCATTGACAACAAGGTAAAACTCTTTATTTCAACGTAGGCCAGGGGCTATGTTCTGGAGGTATCCTTTACATACCGACATTCTTAAGCCTTCGTGGGGGGAAATATGATGATCCAGAAGGAGTCTAATGCACCTCCATGAAGACTTATAACGATGTCGTTACGTGTACGATAGCTTCCGGAACATGGTCCAAGGAATTCTACGGTTTCAGCGCTTCCCCTCTATGCACCATTGAGTCCACAACGATAACATGGCTTATAGTTATAAAATATATATGGCCATTTTAACATAGTAACTACGTTGATACAGCCATGGCGCGCGGTAGTTGTATGTTCAGCTTAGCTATCTTCTTCATAAGCATGCATGTATTCCGCCGTACAAACTGTAGTTTTGTACATATGCTCATTTATAACGCGGAGCTCGACACTGATCCTCTATTATACTAAACGCCACTCCTGTATGACAGAATGACATTGATTATTCTCGCAAACTCCTCGTTTCATTGCATTGTTATTTGCAATGTATAAAATGTCAATTCCTATCATCACAGAAATCACAAGTCGGTCCGCTTGGCCCATGTTGAATAAGCAAGCATATTCACTTCGCCGCCGTTCTAGCGCGGTGCATCACGGACTACGGTATCGACATGTCATACCACAGCCAGAACTGCTGACGTATGGAGTGACAGTCAGCATAAAGTGATGACGTCGTCAGTTATTGATGTGTTTTTGCATTGAATACGAGGCCGTGAGTTCTGACAAAACATGCAACAAGTTGATTTACTATGCACAGATGCTCCAGTTGGTGGATCATAGGTTCACTTGCAATTATACTGGGGATAAATAGTGCATACCAGTATATAGCTACACGTACTGCATCTATCTGCCAATGGCCACCAATCGTCTAATAAACACTTTGATTTGCCAAATAATAACTATAATGAAATTATGCAAAGTATACCACATGGTGTTAGAAAAAAACTAGTCCTGCCCAAAAACATCGAAGGCATGTATTCTATTAAAAGTATTTTCAGTATGGAAGACTTGTATTTTCAATCGTATTTTGCTGTTTTTATTAACTGTCCTGGTCGAACCATAATATGGGCGTTCTTTGTCTAAAAGGCACTTGATACCTCGTCGAAGACGATGAACCTATAATTTTAAAGATTGACAGGTATAATTCCTTGATTCTTATTGTCACAAACGAATTAGATTTATCCCAAGTTTTTGTATACACTATTGCTTTATTTGACCACATTTGACCATCCATTTTACCATCCCAATGGTGACCACCGCTATGCGATAATGTACAGTAAGTTGGCTGTACTTTGTTGATTTATTCTACAACTATGATTGTGTTTTATTAATTTGATTGATCATGTGTTCATATGCAAATGTTAGCTTTAACTAGATTTTAATGGGGACACATGGCTGAATCGAAACAATCCCATTTACTTTACAATCATGTTTGCAGTCATATTAATTTATATAATTAATATCAATATTTCTGTACTTTTCTATTCGTTCAATACATGCATTTCATCAAAGACGGCCTCATCGTTGAAGTCCGTGGACATTTGGATGCGGGAACCTATATCGACAAGTTGGCCTGAAACTATGTTTGATTCATGACGCCTGTAATTGGGGGATCATACCAACTAGAAACCCGGCTAAAAATAGCTTAAAGAGATGGACAAGGAAACCTGCGATTGCAGCATAATTTCTCGACATTTAACAGGAACTCGACAAAGCTAGCACAGGTCAATGGCAGAGAGTCTGTTGAGCCCAGAGTATCGAAGCAGGCACGCGTTTCACTTTAAGTGGGAATCATCAGCGAATCTTTAATCTATACCTCCATGACCTTCGACTGTCCCTCCACAGACCAATTGCACAGGGCGTCCGACTGACCAATGGGAAGACTCGGTCCACCACGTGAGACTGTATATATCCCGGGGTGCGTCGACAGGATATGGTTATTCATAGGCCTATGAATGTTAAACAGGTTCAGTTTTCCGACCGCCGTATTCCGACTAGACTAGATCCTGATGCCAAATTACGCCCTGTTCCAAGTCGCTACGCTGCTGACGTGAACGACTTCTGTGTACCCATTCCTCCCAATTCGCTAAAATAGCTGGCGGACGTCAATGTACGGGTACCTCGTGGACTGGAATAGATTTCGATGTTCATCTTGATGGACTGTGCTTTAAGTAACTATCAAATATCTGTACTAACACACGCACGCACTCACGCATACACACACACACATACGCACATAATACACACACACGCGCGCGCACATAACACACACACACACATACACAAGCGGACATAATACACACAACAGCAATTGATCATAGTTGTCAAAATTGATTTATTAAAAACGTCCATATTCATAGCATCATAATTGCTATATCAACATGAGATAAAGCTTGCTTTCAAAAGTTAGACACTCGTGTAATTCAATAAATATTTTTTTTTAAATAAAACAATCCGTAATAATTTTTATTCATATTACAGATCATGAATACACAGTACGATGACTTCAAAGAATATTGTCCTGCTTACATTATATACTCATATACCATTGCCTACCCTGACAGTGAGGGGAACATCTTTATCATAATTAGTGTGTAGTATAGCGTGGCCATTGTACAATATACATGCTTGCAGGGGTTTAACATGGTAAATACTAGAGGAATTCAATACGGGAGAAATGTTCAGTTGACCATTAAGTTGGCTGTTCTTCGATCCCTGAAGCTTTTAAAAGAAATATACATTTGGTTTAAGTTAAAAGATGTAATACAGTGAGATAATACTGAGGAAGTGACGGCGAAACGATCTCAGGTGGAAACGACTGATGACGGTGGAAGCGAATGCGCTAATATGTTGGTGGAAGAAACGTAGCAAAGATGCTTCCCGACATTAAATGACAATTATGTTTCCAACAAAAATATTATTAAATATATCTATATTTATCTATGTTTTTTTAATATCTGTAGAAACCACTTCTTCAATAAGTGATTTGGGTGTCTATTCTCGAAACGTTCTTACGAACAACTTAGCCTAAGAACAGTTCTTACAGTATGGCTAAGAAATTGGTAAGAACGTTTCTAGAATAGGCCCCCAGATATACGCTTGCATGTCATCAGGTCGTACCTACAGCTGATCATGCCAATACTTTACCTATGGATATCTGGCAGTACAGAGGAGGTTAGTCAGCGTGCAAGTGTAACTGGGCCAACCAAGACGTGTGAAGTCTCGTGATGCGTACTCCTTTTCGCCTCTAGCACCATTGGATCTATAGTCCCACACGTTTGGAGTGATATTATGAATGAGAGACCCTGCTTTCCTAATGCTACAGAAATCACAAGACCGGGATCTGAGTAGTCGATGGTGCCTTGTTCTCTCTGACGGTGTGGAAGCGTCACACGAGAGATGGTCCTCGAACACATACTACTATGTGTATGAATGAGACGATGTTCTAAGTCTCTGTGATATTGATATGTGTACAGTACTAGGCAATGGTAACGTAGTAAACTACTACATGTATTTATATTTGTAGTTCTGCATACGTTTATCAGTAAAAATAACTAATCAGCGATAGGTCATCAACAAGTATAAACCGCCTGTTGATTTCAGAGAATGTCTCAAAATTAGTATGTTAGACATGCACGCTTGAGCTAATCGCAATTGCAGACATTTCTACATTGTAGTAAAAACACATATTACAATGCTTTTCTCCTATTTGCCCCTTACACCATTGGAACTATATCCCAGAACATTTCGCCTTGAAATTATAATCCGAGCTTTGTTCTGGTAACAAACATGGGTTTATTACGGTACAATGAATGATAAGGATTCATTCATTCATTCCTTAAATAAACTACTTTCTTTATAACATTGTTGACGTCATCGCCACGCATGCGCCTGACATCAAACGCTAGATCACACAGCCATAACATTATGTTACACTACGTTTATAAGAAGCAGTTTGCCTAAGAGCAGAACTTCCTCTGTTTGTACTGTCTGGCTAATTGTGGACATCGCCCCCACCGCTTTCCGCTAATCAATGTACGTGGGTCATCCATACAAATTCTTGAAAGTAGTTTTCTAAGCATTAAATAATTATCTTCTATTTATAGATAATGATCTTCTACAAAGATTATTTTATTTATCAAACATGGCATACAGATATAAAATTATACGTGAAAGTTGTTTTAGCTTTGCCTAACAGTAGATCGGATGACGTACATGAACATTGGGTAGACTGTCATATACCTTATTCACACATTAATAGTCATATTGAATACATACGCCTTTAATGCGTACGGCAAGTCTAGATTTCTGGAATAAAGCATCTGACAGGTTATTTCAGTAGATATGTTCGTATAAATATATGTAATACCAATTATTAGAATCGATGTATACAATATTTACTTTTACACGCTTACACTTTGGATAATCTATCAGAGAAGTTACGCTTCTCTGAATGAGAATAAATAAATACATTTAGTTAAGAAAACTCGTAAATTATTCCAAAGCAACACCCTAATAATGTCCTGCTTTCGAATCCGACAGAAATGCGACTGCATTTAAAGCGAATCCATAATTATTTGGCTATCAACTTACTTCAAATCAGAAACGTCCTGTCATGGCCTGACGAATAATACAAGACTCTAGAATAATATGTCCATTCATGATGGTCTATGTAATGTGTGTGGTGTCTAAGACAGAGGCTATGCATTACATTGTATAACTAAGTGTTTCCATAGCTTCGTCTGCACAGTAATAGCGGTTTATAGCGATCGCCTCACCATATCTCCATATACTTCTAACTATATGGTACTTTAGGGTACATCCGAATATAATGAAAGAGTTAGGTTGTTTTAAATAACTGAATGAGCATTTAGTTATTGTACTTCATTACTAATCCAACAAAAGCTAGGATATCCTTTTTTAACTTCGTACAGAAGTAGTGACTGTTTTTTACGGGTGCACTTAACAGGTCATATGGTCAGTACCCTTAATTTACAAGCATGCGCAGAAGGAAGCTCTAGGAACACAACAACATTTTAACAGGATCCTGGCTGAACACTTTTACCTAGGGTGTCCTGTTGTATGTTTTAACATCCACGTTAGGACACAATGTCATAGCAGGACCCCTAACATTTGTTTGGCTGTGATATAAGTACACGCAAATGGCCGGTTCTCAACAATTGTTTCCCTATTCTACGTTGATATATGTCGAAACCTAGTTACCCAGGCTGTAATCTACCACTGTTGCGAAAGGTAGCCGTCAATTAACCTGCCTAATATCAGGAGCAAACATCCCATGTCCTAAGTTGGCATAACTTGTACCCAATCCTTTTCTATTGTGAGTAAATATGTTTAAACTAAACTAACAAACATCCCAACGACCCTCGATTTTATTGTGTCCGACCTTTTAGGGTTAAGATACAGAGCAAAACATTGTACTTTTGTTTTTGTAACCCTATATATAGATTATACCACATCACCACGCCCAATTATAACCTAAGCACATTCCAACAGTCCCTTCGTTGCGTTACGAGTAGTTATGCTACCGCAGACTAAATAACATCTACAGATATTTTCATTGAAAGCAGTAATAACATGACCTGGTGCACACGTTCAGACATCCGGTGGAAGACTCCTTAAGGTCAGACCGCAGGAAAGACGAGTCTTGAGAAAGGACAACACAGTTTGCTTCTGATGAAGAGCTTCCCATTAGAGGCAGTCGACCAGAAAGCAAGGGTTCCATGTACAGTACTCAGGTGGCTAAAGCTAGTGGCATATTCGACATTCTTCCACGTTCGATATCCGACATTCGATATTAGCGAAAAACATATTAGAAACTGATGTTTCTGTGACATAATTAGATATATTCGAATAGCTATATTCTTCGTAAGCACAACTGAACAAAACATGGAGCATATTGGTATTTGTATTACATTTCTGATATAGATCATGCTTCCAATTTATATTATCACTGGTACCAAACGCTTGGTTATGATTAATCCATGTTAAAACAAGAATTCTCATGATGAATGGTGATTAGGAATATTTATACACGTCAGATATACTAGTAGTCAAAAGTACTCCAAACAAATACGTGTTCATCGTGTAAGATGTTTACAATGTGTGTCCGATAGTTATATACGCCTGAAACAATTCGTCCCGGTTTGAATTATTACAATTCCGGGTAATTGTGTGGTACAATTCACTTCAGTAAGTTATTTCAATTCAAGACAATTTCTATTTGAAGTCATGGAAAATCTTTGATGTATTATAATTCAGGGCAGATATTGGTATTTTGTTTCGAGTATTCCGACTCAGCGCTCGACAATACGAAATATCCAATGTAAATGAGAAATGAGACAACCATCAACACCAACGATTTGCATTCGTTTAATCTGGATTTAGATCCAATTGGCAAATGTGTAACGAAATTGAACTTATAAAAAATATATATAAATCAATGCCAGAAATGTGTAGGAACTACATGATGCCGTCATTTATACACATATGACAATATCCCTCGTATATTCATATGGAAACTGTTTAGGTCTATGAGAACGAAACGAAACGAAAAGTGCTCTACATCAACGGTTAATAACTTACACACTTATTCATCTATTAACGAACACGAATTGTAATTACTCATGGCTATAAATAACCTTGTTTATTAATTGAAACAATAAACTTTATCTATTGACATATTCGGATTCACAATTAATGATTTACCAATTGGAATAAAATATGAGAAATATCTGTTAAAAATACAGCATATTTTATGATTCTGGTTGCGTATATGTTGTCGTTTTGTCTATACGGTATAGCATTAATATGTTCATGATCGGGAACTACAGCCCTCGACGGGCGAACAGAAAGAAACATTAGCATTTGTTACTGAAGCCGACGGATAAAAAGTTCCCGCTCATCCCATTGGGTACATTACCGTAGGTGATTCGGTGTCGACGGACGGTTTGACAAAAGCACAGCAAACATTCATCCAACTTATCTTGATGTATGATCGAAGACTGATCGGCCAAGCCTCAATCGGAAGGTGATACATAAAATATGGATCTTTGATATTCGTAAGGGATATCATATCTTGTGGTTCAGTCTGTGAGTAACTTCCAAAGCTTGTGTCCGAGCCCTTGCTGACAAATTGTAATTTAGTGTGCTATTCCACCCCAGCTATCGATCACGTCGGTATATGCATTTTCATGGGTTCCCAAATTGAGTTCGGAAAGTCTTGCCAGACGACTTTGAGTGTGGAAGGCAGACGACAGTAAGAAAGCGCGGGAAAAGGACTATATTTGCCTGACGGGTGTAGTGCAACCTGGCTGTCACGATGACGCCGAGCCCTGGGTCGCCAATGGCGGATGGAACTACCACAATTATTGAAAAGGTGAAATCTGAACCGGAAAGAGAGTCATGGGGGAAAAAGACCGAGTTTCTGCTATCTGTCATAGGATTCGCTGTGGATCTCGGAAACGTGTGGAGATTTCCTTACATATGCTACAAAAATGGAGGAGGTAAGAATATAAAGTTAATACAATGAAACATAAAAGGATATTAAGTAGAGTAAGCCTACAAGTTTGTAGCGCTTTACACAAAGTCGTAAATAACAGTTAAATGTTTGAAGTCATTATCAGAAATGAATAATCAACTCTTGACGTTGCATTCTATACGTATTTGAGAGTAGTCTTCCAATACATTTCTATTTCTAAAATAATACAGGAAGTTCAAACTTGAATGTAAAGAAATACATGTTTTCTTATATATAAATAGCAATGCATTTATTTCAAATACATGTTTATAAAACACTCAATTTAGTTTCCTTGGTAATGACAGGTTTCTGCAGAAATGGAATCGTCACTACTTCATTTATTGTTTAAAAGTGTAGAAACCCTCTACATATATCATAACTACAACTACACACACACACACACACATTCCAACATAAAGTCTGTACGCCATTGAACAAAGACAATGTAGAACAAAACACGAAGCAAGTAAACAAAACAGAGTATTCTTTGACATCTAATTTCAAACAGATATAGTGATTCCCCTTACGTATGCTGGTTTGGCCACGTTTGTATGGATTAACCACTTCAACGTTCTATCCTACAGATATCCTCCAGCCCTTCCATCTTTTCGTCACTAGACGCCACTGGTCGACATCTAGATCTAGCCACTATAGTTTGACGAATTTGTACATGCCCCGGATGAACGCCCACATGTAACTGAATATAGCAATTAGTATACCGCGGAAGTTATTTTCTAGTTCCCGTAGTGAAAAATCATTTAACTAGCTCTAATATCAATATGCTATTACAAGAATATACAGTATGGCCTATATATACGTCCAGTTCTACTCTATGTCAAAGCTAGCTGCAATTATAATGTTATTATCAGACTTGATGACATTATATCAGATTGTATGCTGGAGTATTCATTGTCTTTCATTGGTAATTACAAGGTCTTTAGATAAACTTCCAATAGGATAGCGTTTAAGGCATGCATCGATTCGTATAGATGGTCACCCATCGGCAACATTTGGAATAGAGCATACCGGTAGTTAATTTAGAGTTATCTTCTCTTTAACATGCGGAAATATTCCAACTGCACTCTACTATATGTGACATACTAGTAAGATAATATGAGCAATCTCCAGAAGATTTTCCAATTAATAATGTCTAGTTGATGTTGATGTAAATCTTGAAAACGTATTTTCGGTTTTATGGTAAAATACTAATATGAACATATTAACAACGTTTTATGAATACATGTATTTAACTTCTTGAATGAAATTAAGCGCAAGTAATTTTGTCCAAATTCAGGCAAAGATTAGTCATGTTATAATCAATGCTATACGTTTAAGACTTGAACATTTATAAAGATCCTATAAATTTAGAAGTATTGATAGTGCGCGTGAATCAAAACTGCAAATGTATATATAGCCTACACATTATTTATCTTAGGTGTGTAACGGAATTTCTATTGATAAGATAGTCATATATTTATAATAACCTTTATACAACATGACCGTATTTAATTAATACGTCATTTTCAATGATTTTATATTTTATAAACAAAAATAATAAATAAAACTTCGACATAATACCGTAAATCCTTCAATAGAAAGAATTCCGCCTTGATTAGAAGCAGCTGAATAATAACAACCTGCCTTGAATAGGCGCTTACAATCGTAACACCTTCGGGGGATTCCTCGTATGTTACCAATTACCTAGCAGAGAGTGCAGTTGGAATAGAGAGAGGCCTGCATCGTTTATAAGCCTACTTTTAAACAGAAACCACGAGTGCCTTCTACACATGGCGTATTTTATAGATGTTTGACTGCATCAGCTTGATATTATGACGTCAGTGGGTTTTACTATGGCGCGAACAAGTCAATATAACTGAGTTAAATTGTATTTCTAATTTTTTTAACGGTATTCAGTTTTAAGTGCTAATAATACGGTTCATAAAATGTTAAAATTTAACGACGAAAAACGTGTTGCAAAACGTCAGTGGGTTTTACTATGGTGCGAACAAGTCAATATAACGAAAAACGTGTTGCAAATCGTTGTTTGAAATAAATAGAAGCTTGTCTGGAATCGAAGTATGCGTGAGAGAGTGGCGAAAATAATAGAAACACAGGCTTATATTTCGGGATTTACGGTATTCCTATTAATTGCTTTAACTTATGCTAACTAGATTGGTGGCATATGATAATGAGAAACGTAATCTGTGCAATAGGCTGCATGCTACGTACAACATTAAACACTAATATTAAGCGTTGTTGGACTTGGTGTCATGATATTGGTGACACTACATTGTTATCCACATGGATTATAGTGTTGTGTAGTGTTATGTAGTCCGTATTGTGTATAAAGCTAGGGGGCCTGTTTTCGAAACGATCTCTACGATCGTATTTGCCTACAGTTGCATGGCCATACTATACCAATGTGTAAAATTTCGTACGATCGTGAGAACGTTTTGAGAATAGGCCCCTCTGTTATTTTGGTAAGCTAAATTTAATACATTAAATGCAACACACTTAGGCATGTTACACCGTGTTCCATTTACTACTCAATATATAACTAATGTATACGTACAATAGTAGATATAACCCGTATAGTATATCGTTTCTCGAAACTCTCATATCTACTACGAGACCATAAGGACTCTCGTAGCGATTTCTAATACATGGGGATCGTGCACTTTTACGAGAGTGCTATGGTCTCATAGTGGATATGAGAGCTTCTAGAAATGATACCCTGATGTTAATGAACTGTCATTGCTTGCATAAACCTGCAATAAATACTGAATATAATAATATGTTTGCTTACTATCTAACTTGCACGTTAGTACTATGTTCGTGTTACACAGTGTTCATTTCGTATCTGAATGTCATCATATTGATGCCAGCGATGTGTCAATAACACACAAAGGCCATCTCAAACACGCAGACACACCGTGTGAACAAGACCGACGTAAACGAGCATATGATAAAACTAAATAATATTACTCCCCAAGTAAAACATAGACACAATTAGACACCCACAGCTAGTCAGTTAAACCACTCAGTAATTACTTGCCACGTGGCAATGTCCACACTATTGACAATGGCTAACTTACACGTGTTACGGAATACCAGACAAACATTACGATGTCGTAAATACCAGACAAACATTACGATGTCGTAAATAAATAAATGATAATTAAGATGAACCCGATGCCGCTTAACTACGTGCGCCTTGTACGGCTGTTTTGTCAGGAAAGAAGAATACTTTGATAATATTGTCTGTGTAATTCATGTTATATATATAGTTAACATACGTATACCTACCCCAAAATAAACCGCCTATTATCGCTATCTGCGGATAGTTTATGTTGCGACCAAATTTATTATCGTATTGATGTCATGGCTTAGTTCATGCATTATATAGATATGTAAATACAAAATAATTATCATTCGGTGTTTTCGATGTTTTAACATTAAAAGTAAGGTATTAAATAATTCATTCATTCTTTCATGGTCATAACAAAGTACTCAGATCAAAGCACACGTGTCATGGACTCCTCGTGCATAGTAGGCCATGTATATTCTCAATCCATAGTCAAATCAGTGCATTAGTTTACAGATAATGTTTTACAACGTTTAGATATAACCATTGTAGAATCGTGGGGTTTTCTCCTCATGTAAGCAGTTCGCAGCGAAATTACTGAAATTCAATGTAAAACGACACGTGGGCCCAAACTAGACCTACCTTGCAGAGGTGGACTTTGATTATACCATTAGAAAATATTAATATACTTGAATACACAATGTAGCTTCATAATAAATAACTATATGTATAATATACATGTATGTATATTGCTATTATGGAATAGTTATTGAGATAATGGGCTTATTAAAAGTGGGTCAAACTGTACAGAATATGACCACGTGGTGTTTGGCATGGCATTGCAGTTTCCACATCTTAGAGCGGTACCCTTAGAGCTATGTTCGTAATTATTCAATTCCGTCTAACTACTCTATCAACTGGACCACAGCCGCACTGGGGAATTACAGTAAGCAATTCCTTATTGTGACATTAAATAGAAGATATTGACTGTAAACATTATTTGGTTGGAGTCCATTCAGACGTTAACGTGTTGACTTTATATCTTCTATAGAAGTCTGGTCTGTATATTGTAATGTAGATCGGCGGGGCGTCATTGAATATCTACTGAATTTAATTGCTAGTCGCATGATGATATGGGCAATGCATACTTGGTTAGGCAATAAAGTAATGCCAAGTTTAATATATCTTCAGGGCAAACGCAGAATTAGCGAAGTAGACTGAAGGAATATCATTGTCCCTATAAGAAGAATACTATACTGTAGCAAATTTCAAATAATGTGTTCTATATGACAGCATGATTATGTACATTTTGCTCTAAACCATTTGATTATAGTACTATGCTAAGCGTGACAATTACTTTTGAATGAGGACATTTACTGTATAATAGTGGTGTATTTCACAGAAAATAAAGCTACTGGTCTAATAGTAAATAGTGTCACATTCAATTAAACATGACACTATTTATTTACAACTATCGAGAGACAAGGAGCAAGACGGGTTTTTCTTTAATAAAGCAATTCAAATGTATGTTTAGGTAATATTTCGTCTATAACTATCGAATAGGTCAACTTATGGAAATAGTATGCATTTAATATAAGCGTGGATACCGTTTAACAGGGTTATTGACTACACTCATAACAATATACAGATGTACAATCCTGTCGCGTCTTGGTTAAAATGGACATAAATAAATCTCGTTAAGCAATTATATATATATATATATATATATATATATATATATATTACAAAGACAATTCAACCTATGAAGACCCGTACAAAGTCATTTGGTCATTCTAGGCTGCAGGCCCATTCCTAGGGAACAATCTCCCACACAATATTCGTGAAATAGACCAACTGCACATTCATGATCAAGAACAATCTAAAATCTCACTTCTTTGGCGAAGTGTATGACTGATCCTTGTTCATCTATTTCCCCCAAAAGCTCATTTAAGCAGTTATGTATATTTGCGCTATATAAATGTGCATAATAATAATAATAATTGTTTTATTTCAAAGGTGCCTTTCTTATCCCCTACATCGTCATGTTGGTACTGGGTGGTCTCCCCCTGTTCTATATGGAACTTGCTCTGGGTCAGTATCAGCGCTGTGGCTGTCTGACGGTGTGGAAGAGGATATGTCCGTGCTTCAAAGGTAGGCGTCACCCGAAAACCAGGGTCCCGATGTATGAAAGTGCCATTTAATAATATAATTACTTTAGTCCTGCAATTACTTTTAAAGGCATAATATCACAGATATGTATGGTTGCTTTGGACTAGTTCTTATCTATAACTGCAAAGTACATTTACCTGACATACATAAAATCATGTTTGTACTTCCAAAAAGCTTTCCACCGCTGTGTATTTGACAAATCTTCACTGCAAC
>JAUTBR010167429.1:3895-16275 GCA_032361205.1 Pseudorimula midatlantica | reverse complement strand
ATGGGCATGACATCTGACATACACAAGTCTACATTGTCAGAGTGAAAGGACACTGACAGGACAATGACAGGACATAGGCAAGATAATGACAGGACAATGCCATCAGGTGACACGACAAGGTGCAATGGTCACTGGGTTGGCGTTGAGGAATATTCTTACAGACACAGCTATAGAGACACAGATATAAAGATACAGAGACACAGCTATATAGACACATATAGTCTCTATCTTCGAGGAATTCTGTTATTTTTTGTCCTGTCAGACACAGATATAGTCTCTATCTTCGAGGAATTCTGTTATTTTTTACATTCTCTGAAAATACACTCCAGTTATTTCCACACCATTTTATTGTGAACGTATTTAAGAGCTCCATCACTATCTACAGGTTGTCCTGCCAGTCTGGGAGTGAACTCTTGTATAGTAGCTCTGTGACTGCAATGCTACGCTAAGCCATCACATGTCTCAATGGTACAAGCCATCACATGTCTCAATGGTACAACAGTTACTGCTGAAAGAGATACTTCTTAGTATATATCGCTTGATATTAGACCAACTGTACGCTGTATTCGACCAACTATATCTCCGGTAGAAGCCGGTATTGGGTTACATTAGGAGATCATCGGGAGTTAAGCTGGACTATTGTAGGCTCTGAATGTCATACTAGTAGTGCTTACAGTCGTGTTACAGACACATTAGTTACATTACGTTCATGATACGTCTCATAGAGCGTATTAGATTCAACATTCGACCTACCCTAGTGATGGTCACGTGATGAAATTAGCCAATGACTAAACACTCATGATGATACGAGTACCCTCATTGGCTAATTTCATCACGCGACAGTCACACTAGGGTAGATCGAGTGTTGAATCGAATACGCTCTATGGGTTGGTCGTAAGTTTGAAACGAATACGCTCCTAGATGTTAACAATAAAAATACAGACATATTTCATGGTATATACATTTGTATTCGCCGTTACCTTTGTAGTATATATTGCAAAAATGGCAATATTATGAAAACGTTTTTAACTATAAATACAATATGACAACTGATGAAAACAAACATTGTTATATGATCTATCGGAAATACTACAGTGTATATTAAATAATGCTGTTTACAATATACATTGCTACATTTAAATATATCATGTTTGCATATATATTGCAAATTATTGTAACCGGTTATTATCAGCTATAACCTTGTTTAAAGAACGTAACGTATGATCTAATCATTACATATCACAGAACACATAACCACTGTATACTTAGTAATTAGTCAACATTGATGTATGTATCAAAGGGGAACATCTTTGTGGTCCAGAGAACAAGAGTATCAAGTTTGGTCCAGATATGATCTATGAACGCCTTAACTAACTGGTAGTCTACAGACAGTCTGGATTCCGGGATGTTTCACACAGCGACACAGATTCTTGTGGCACTGTGACTCGACACGCTTAGACTAATACAGTATATAACACTATATAATAGCCCACGATACCGCTGTGCAGTAACTTCCTGGTAACACAACGAGGAACTTCCTTCACTGGATCTAGACTGGACCTAATGGACAATTTCAGCATTTAAAGGCATAATATCACAGATATTTATGGCTATTTTGGACTAGTTCTTAGCTACACTTGCAAAGTACATTCACTTGACATATATATAAAATCATGTTTGTACTTCCAAAAACCTTTCAATCGCTGTATGATAAACAAAACTGCACTGCAACACCAATACTTTGAAACGAGTGTATTAAGCAGCTGTCGTCAACCAGAATATGGTCGTATTACTATTTGCTGTTATTCATATGCATGCAAAAGGACATAACTCAAAGTGCTACGACTACGTCAGTAAATAACAACTTGTGGGTGGATAAATTAAGCGTAATTAGTCTCAGATCGAAATTCGTTTGTCCGATTATACATGTCTATCAACTGTGATATTATGCCTTTAAACCCAACGTGGAATGTTCTCTAAGACATATATATATTGCAAATTATTGTAAGCACATGAGTCGATGGTTATATATACACACATGGGTCGATGATTTCATATACACATAATATGTTTTTTGAACAAAAACACAACAACAATAAACATGACAATGTATACTATTTAGTATGTCTTAGAGAACATTCCACGTTGGGTTTAAAGGCATAATATCACAGTTGATAGACCATTTACCTTTTACAACGACAAACAGGCAGTGGTGCTTTAAAGGCCTACCAGGCCATCTTCTGCCTCATGAAGTAGTCTCATTAGGTGACTTGGATTAAAGGAGTATTACACACAAGAACTGATACATGATCTCAGTCAAATAGAGAGACCACCTCAGGATTAATCCAGCAGATAATCTGATCTCTCGGACTAGTGACCACGCCAGTGACTAGGTCTCTTGACCAGGCGTTGATAGGTCAGATTCGTGAGTACAGGAAGTAGGTTAAGACACTGACCAAGTAGAAGGTCACGTGACTGCCACAATGAGAGTCAATAAGCTGTATATCACACATCAAACACATCGCTTGTAATCGTCAATTCCGAGCGTCAACTGACAACACCTTTGACGTCTCTCAGACACATCGCGTAAAGTCTCGTCCACACTCGTCGCACGTTAAGTGTGGAATGTTGACACATCCTGACAGATAGAAGGACTTTACATAAAATCATCAATTACATAATCATGGTGGTATCAATATTGATATCAAAATGCACACTTAACGTCTATGGTCAAGGTCAATGCTTATCAAAGGTCACTGACAGGACAGATAGCATGCATGTGTACGTTTCTGATTGATGATTCAATGGAAAGTTAATAGTCAAGTTGTATCAACAGTAATGTCACTATCTACACCTAGTGTTAATCTCCTATACTTATAAAGCAATGGAATGTAGCCTAATATGTAGCCGATAATTTGTATTCAAAATCGCATTGACAATTTCATAGAATGTATAACGCTTCCGCTTTTACTTCCAATGATTAGGGAGAAACAGAATCATTTCAGGGCAGGATCTTACTCGGCAAACACATTGACACGGCCTCCAGATCTAGACATCATTACAAGATACTAGACTAAGTGTTTTACTGTCTTCCTTGATATGCGGAGCATTGACCAGATAATCTCGTTCCCATATTGCTTCACAGCGTGAGATCATGAGATTAATCCGCCGCCGCGGTGTTACGTACTACTTGCATGGAGTGGGGCGTGTCAAACGTGACCTGCCGCTGTGGAGAATATAGTTCTTTTTGTATTTTCTCGTCAAGTTAATGACAGCGTCTGGCTGATGTCGTGCATGCCGTGGTGTATCTGCAGACTACACTAATGATCACACTACGCTTCTTGTTTAGTGTCAACCAGGACCTAATTCACGCCGCCGTCTCAACGTCGTCTTTCTTTCTTTTTGTGTTTGACACCCATAAACATCGTGTAATTGTTGCCCAAGTATGCGAACATGGCATTCAACTCGCTTTAATGTTAATTATGTAATTTAAAACAGCTTAAGAGAATATCTGGATAAATGTTTCCATGTTCTGCCGTCACCACAAAGAACAGTTTGACCGGAAGTAGAACTAGACCACTGTCTACGTGCATATAGATAACACACAACATATAGGTCAACATACATTACTTTGCGCTATCAGCAAATTCCATGGCATAAATCTGTCAGCATTTGCCAGATTGCTCACGATGGTCCAAACTATCATTGAATTGTTTGTAACAATCGCCTAGCACTCTTCAGATGCACGTATACGATGTATCCGAAGTGATAATGTGGTACTTTTCAATGTAGCCTACTATTCGTCCTAATTGATTCTCTACATATTCCTTCTCTCTGTATCAACTACGGCACATACTAGAGGCTTCTTTTTCCAGCCTATCGGCAGCATTCTCATTAAGAACTATGTCGTGTTCTTATATGCGAATGTAGACCCAGTAGAGACTTAGTTGTAGACTACTGACATATCTATTAGCACTGGATATAAGCAGTTCTTGTATGTAGACCTCAGTGTATTCCCAGCACTCCAGGAAGCATTGCGAAATATTAATATAATTTGTTGTTCTTCGTGACAGACACATACGAGATTAGTTCATTTATCCAACTTTCTATATTGATTATGTGGAAACGACGGTACGCAAACAACCAATGAAATGATAAACTATTGCACATTGGAAACCTGGACATGTCGAACTATTGCACATTGGTAATCAGTGCTTTCTTCAGCCTTTGCGCTTTGAAAATCTTGGCATGCTTAATTATTGCACTTTTGAAACCTGGGCATGTTTATCTAAATAATGCACTTTGGAAACATGGACATGTTTAACTGTTGTACATTGGATATATTGGCATGTTTAACTATTGCACATTGAAAAGACGTCCACATTGGAAACCTATGCATTTTGAATTATTGCACATTTGAAACATGAGCTTGTTTAACTATTTCACATTGGAAACATGGGCACGTTTAACAGTTGCACACGGGAGATGGGAATGTAAGGAAGTTTGGTACGATCGAAAGTCCCCAAAATTAAAAATGTCTTTAATTAAGAATAACTGACCGTATCAACTATCGGGATTACTTCTAAAACAAATCGTACATCTTCCGAACTCGAGTAACTACATACGTAGTATATTCTGCCTTATAATCAACATTCACTTACAACAAAACAAACATCTATTTTTATCTGTGATATAATTTCGTAGACGTATTTATGTGTTAATTCAATTAAGGATACGTTTCTAATTATCTAGATGTTCTATTTTTCCAGTATTGTTTCATGCTTTACATTTTGCTAATTTAATTTTTCCAGTTTCATAATTTTTTTATTTCAAAGTTCTGTGGTAGGCCTATCTGAATGTTCACATTTTGGAGTTTCCTAGTTTCGCTGGTGTTGGAAACACGTCCCCTGGACACAGAGGATTACGCTGATCCCTCGGTATGTTACCCTCGGTATGTTACCCTGGTCCTGCGTGTGTTGACTCACCTATGATAGTGTTCAGTGTTTAACAGCTGGGGTCAAACTGTACACCTCGAGTGAAGTACACAGCAAACATGTATCATAGTCTAGCACATACTCCGTTAACCTGGTGACAATTATCATATGGCGAGCAAATATTTACACTCTTCGTGAGGCTCTTGTTGATATCAGCGAGTGTGGAGTGCCACTCCCTGTTATCGGCAGTCGCAGGACGGATATGGCCTTGGTTCAAGACGGGCAGATTCTGGATGAGAATGGGGCTCAAACACAACACACACTATTGTGCATAGCGACTGCTCTTATAATTACCGTCTGAAAGGTTTATACACTGCTAAATCCAGAAGCTTGGGAACTAAGTAATATATATACCGACCACGAATTCGCTTTGGTAGGATCAATATTTCGATATAAGAAAACCAACCGGTGAATGATCTGCTCAAAATACTGAAGCCAAACGGAAAAATAGTTTGGTTTGACTTTGGGATATAAAACGCAAATATCCTGTTGGTCGAAAAATAGTCTCCGACGGCGGTTTATTTTAGTCGAGAAATTTGGAAACATTTCGCAACACCGACAGGACTATAACTCTGAAAATGATTTATCAAAGTAATGAAGTCAAAAATGATATTCACTGAGGCAATCGTTCACATTTAATATAATGTTTCCTTGGTTTAATATTGATATGGACCTAGTTGGCTGGAGGGCTCGGCCGCATTGGCAGCTACTACTTCCCTGGAAACTGTTATATGTGTACATATTGATGACAGTTCATTGATATGGATAGTATTGACCATGGCCCGGCTTTGTTTGAGAACGGTTTGCGGCAATGACTTCGGGTTAAAGGGACTGACATCAGTAGCACTCAAATCTGACCGCTTCAATATAATCTCTCTCTGCATCGTACTCATAAGTATATTAAGGAGATAAGCGTCCGCTGTGATTGTTCTGGTGGAGCAGCGCTGGTCACAGGTCATTGGTCAGTCAGCTAGATGAATGGCCACGGTCAACAGAAGTCTTCGATCTCTCAGCTGTATTAACCGTAAACACGATGATACGGTTCCAGAGCAAACCATCCCGTGGGGGTGATTGGATTAACAAGTGGCTTCTCTGTAATGTCACGGCGGTTTAGGAGCACAGAAGAAGCGATATTGTCCATTAACAAAGCGAGCTGAAGTTTGCTTACCCAGTACTCTCATGGCCAGCGGTTCACTAACGATATCAAGAATTCCAGTCTCATTCAAATTAACTCTTCTCTATTTCACGAAAACAACTTCCCAAGTGTTTGACTCATAGTTCAATAAACGATAGTTCCACCAATCTTGTCTGGGTGAATTCACCGTAGTGTTGTGAATGCCAGTGCATCTAGATATGTACTTTGTATTGTTGACTGTTTAGACATTAAAGCACATAGAATGCAAGTCTCATCGTGATAAAAGGTACTGATGCCAACTGACATTGATTGGTGCTGACTGATGTTATCAGATGGCAGACCACCAGTGCAAGCTACATAGTGAAGTGTTCTGATGCTACCTTCCATATTCTTTGCATTATACGAAGTATACTATAACATACCTCAATGTCCGTAGGTATGACCATTACGGAAATCTAGACAAATCTAACAGAAAACAACGGATAATGCCTTTAATAATTTTGTCTGACGGAAAAACATGGTAGGCCTACTCTTCGTTCACAAAATTGAATATGAACTCGTAAATAAACAGACGAGGCAACATCCTGCACAGATAGAAGTATTTCCTTGGTATCCAAACTCCCTGTCTCACGATGCTTTTAATATGATAAAAGGAACAGAAATTCTTGTTTGAAATGGTTCTGGATTTCCTCAAAGTCAGAAATATACGCCTTTTACAGTGGCATTTTTTTATGAAAATACTGGTGCGCGTTCAAAGATAAATGTGATTTCGTATTGATTTCTTCCGGAATTTACGAGAAACGAAGCTTCGTTTCTTTTTACGACATGCAATTCAGAATAACTCGGAGGGCAGAAGCCACTGAAAGAACAGTGTTTTAATGGCTGCTAATCCATATGAATACGTATAAATACTTCTTTTCCTGACCATTCTATAGCATCATGAGCTTATAGCACGAAGAAGATTCTTGTAATGAAAGTGTCATAGAGCGTGCTTCATGTCATTCTGATAACGAGAGTGTCATAGAGCATGGATTATAATCTAAGCATAGAGAGAGCATCATGTAATTCTAGTATTGAGAACGTCATAGAGAGTATATCGTCAGTGTGGTGTCTATTATATACTCTATACAGTAGTGTTAGAACGATTTTCGAGCACCACACCATTCTGGTGTATTTATAATATATTCTCCGTAAAACTGACCCCGTATATCTAAAGATGCTTGAGGAGATAACTATCTTCACTTGCAATCTTCACCTACATGGGGGTGTGAAGCGCTGTCATGTGGGCTTGTTTGTCTTCTCTATATCGTCTAACCCTGATATTTTTGTAAGTAGTGTGAAATTAGTGTTTATGTTCCAACACTATCGAGTCAACACATCACATACGCGGCAACGCTGGAACGCTAAGTGAATACGGAGAGCAATTTTGCGGTTAATTTTTGTTTTTTATTCCTCTAAATATACATAACATGTTCGTTAATATTCAGTTTCATTCTGCCGATATAGTGTAAATATGTGTTGCCATGAAAACACGAAATTAACACTTCCACGTACTAATACCAAGAAGCATCTGCTTGCAGCGAAACGTCGTTATACCAAAGATCTCCAACAGTTTAATGAGGAAGAAGTCGCGTTGCTCACTTGTCACGATTTGTGGTATTCATACTAACGGTATTACGCCTGGTTATCACTAGAGGGAAATATCAGCTTATCTGATCATGCTAAATAAAACATACTGGAAAACGCAGTTCGCTGCGCAGTTTGTGTTTTGTCTGCTGTGGGTGATTTATGACGGTTTTACAGCATAATTACATAGGCGAACTTTGAGCAACAACGTAATAGAATCACTGTAACCATTGTTATTGGTGCAGAAACCGTAACAATCCCGTAAAGTACCATCTGACACGAAGCAGGACAGCTATCTGAATTAAGGAGTGTTTTTTATTCCTCTGTGAAACCTGTAAAATTATTAGTTTGCCTTTGATAACTAGCAATAAGCCAATATGCTTATTGCAATACGCTACCTCAGCAAAAACCCTTAGGTGTCTTGTTCTAGGATCCTAGCAACTTGTATTTTCGGGTGTCCTTATTTACTTTTGAACTTTTGAGAGAGAGAGAGAGAGAGAGAGAGGGAGGGAGGGAGGGAGGGAGAGAGAGCTAAGAAAGAGCGAGAGAGAGACATACACACACACACACACACACACACACACACACACACACACACACACACCTGATATGACTTCTAAAATATGTTTGCTCTGTGCTGTCCCAAACAGACGTTTTCCTACAGAATAGTGACCATGCATTAGTTCCATCATCAGTTCAATGTCAAGAAAGTCACCTATACTACTATACAGCAAGCGTTCGGTTTCAGTATTACCATTATTGTAGGCGCAATTTTCACCTGCTGCATTCCGATCTTCTTCACGTTTTCCAACCCATCGTTGGCTCCTTTACCGCAATCACAGTGGGTAGCACGATCTGTATAGTCTCAATATAGAAATTCGAGCATCGCCTGCATCTGCCAAAACGTTATAACGCGGAGATGATTATAAACTCGCCGAAACTCATGAAACTCGTGTCATACGCTACCCAATACGTTCCCCGGCCACGCATATCTATGACAATGTCTTGGCTTTGCTGTTTGCTCTCTAACGTTCCTATATTATTGCAAATATAGTTAAAATTAGTCTTCAGTCAATGGTAAACCTTGTCCAGACGTCCAAGACTAGAGTATTGAGTCAGCTATCTAGAGTCAGCATGTTGACCAGGCAGCACGATCGTGGTATGGAACATACTGCCCAATGTCCATTCAATGATGATGGGTATTTGTCATATGCATGTTGCATTTCCACTACATGAATTCATAAAAATACAGCAAACCTTAGAGATGTCTACTGTATATAGTTGCCACAAGACCCTATAATGATACTAGGGCATATCGACATATAGACCACGTAGGTAAAGGCTATAGGACCCCAATGGTTACGATGACATCAGCTGCAGTATTTATCTAAGGATCCAGTTGGTGAATCTAATAATACATCGAAACCTTCTCAAGCCATTGATGAACAATCCTTTGAAACATGCTTCAGTTACACGTAAGTGCATCACATTGCTGATGTTTTACTGGAGAATTGTGACCAGACGTGACACTGACCTTCTAACTATATATGATATACTAGTGGCACCCGACACTCAACCTCGTGTGATCCACCCCTGTCTGTAATACCTCTACTTAGTCAGTTACATCCGGAAATTAACCCGGTATTCTCTCTGTATCCACTGTGGGTTTATGATCCGCTATAAATCGTCGTCAGCGTGAAGGCCGGGTAGACGATCCATTCACTACGGGCAGAACCTGCATTGTCCACAATTTAATAGTCGTTAAATCTGTATCATTTACCTATTCGACTATTCATATAATTTATCAGTTCTTTGACTAGTAAACCTTTATCCGCGGACAATGAAGAGGAATGTAATGAATATGATTCTGTGAGAATCTGATGGCCAAAGTACTGACTTTGAACGTCGTGTCGTGTCGTGTCGTGTGTCGTCTCGTGTCGTGTCAACAATACCATCGACAATTAATAGGAGTTAGAAAAATGTAGCTCATCTGTATGAGAGTCTGATAGCGTAGGCATACTCACATCTAACGTCCTTTCGTGTCTGTGTCTGTGTCTGTCTGTGTCTGTGTCTGTTGTATTTGTGTTTGTTTCTGTTTCTGTGTCTGTGTCTGTTTGTGTCTGTATCTGTGTTTGTGTCTATGTCTGTTTGTGTCTGTGTCTGTTTGTGTCTATGTCTGTGTCTTTTGTGTCTGTGTATATGTATGTTTGTGTATGTGTCTGTTTGTGTATGTATCTGTTTGTGCCTGTGTCTGTTTGTGTCTGTATCTGTGTTTATGTCTATGTCTGTTTATGTTTGTATCTGTTTGTGTTTGTGTCTGTGTTTGTGTCTGTTTGTGTCTATGCCTGTGTCTGTTTGTGTCTATGTCTGTGTCTGTTTGTGTTTGTGTTTGTGTATATGTCTGTATTTGTGTCTGTGTCCGTGTTTGTGTATGTGTCTGTTTGTGTGTGTCTGTGTTTGTGTCCTTGTTTGTTTCTGTGTCTTGTTGTGCCTTGTCTTGTCGTATTGGTATCGTGTCGGTGTCGTGTCCGTGTTGATGTCTTGTCGTGTTGTGTCAGAGTCGTGTCAACAGAATTATCGTATAACAGAACAGCCGTAGCGCTTTGGAGAGTCGTAACTCCTGTACGTTAGCATGGAGTTGCTAAGGAGTTACGACGATTCTCGTAGCACTACGATCGTTCTGTGGAACGGAACTGGAACAAGATCAGAACTAATTAGCACAACCTTGAAGCGACGTACGTTACGTTGCCGGGTTTTTACCCGTGGAAGTGAATTATCTCTAATCCACAGTGGATTGTGGCGTCGACAGTGGATAAGATAAATGCTATAAAGGATCAGAAAATGTACTTATAACCCTTAAAACCGACGATCTTTAAAACATTGATTAATAGTACATTACATGCAATCTAGTGGTGACTTTTAGTAACGTTCATGTAATATCATGAAGATGAACATCAATGCTAAAATCTACTTTCCTCTGGTGTACGATGAGCAGTAACTCTGATCATAGATTATGATCTATGCTCTGATCACGTGTCGTGAAAACCAGGAATTACGTAAATTAATAATAAAGTATATATTAAATCATTCCCGTCACTGTGCAACACTAGGTTTGCCGAAACACATGCAAACTGATAGCATACGTTGTTGCCAGTGACCTTTGCTTAGCATCCTTTTGCCAGTATTACAATATTTTGTGTTGTCCTTCAAACGAGAATTACTTTGAAGTCCTATAGCTTGCTATATAATGTTTCTTCATGACGACGTGTGGTCGTTCTTCACAGGGTACTGAGGTATACCGTCAAACGTGTCAGGTACTATTTGTCTGTCTTCCACTCCAACTGGCCTGAGCTGACCCTTGTGTCCAGTTTGTCCCAAGGTATAGTTGGTCAAGGATACCGCACATGCTTCACGGTCGTATCTGGGGAGTTTCACTATGTGACAATTCCTCCATGGCGAGTTCTCTTAAAAATAGCTCCCTGTCCATTATGTTGTAGGTAAAGGTGACGCAGGTATGCGCAGAAGGTCCAAGGCTGTCTGGCATACGCTGGAGTCGGACCCAATGACGTATATGCAAGTGATGAAGCTTTTTTTGAAACATGTAAAAAATGCGCCCATTCGGAAATATCTAAGTGCCGGTGGTGTGATTTTCAAAGAAAAACTCTTGACATTGTTACAACGTTGTTTTCAAGATTCCGACCACATTCTTGCAACATTGGATCACACTATTTTGTAAAATACAAATAGTTGCTAAATCGCATAGCTGTGCAATGTTAGCGTTAAAGTAACGAAACAATATACACTGCAAGATGAAATGAAATGTTTTGTCCTAAACATTCTCTGTGTCTCTTTCTCTGTATGTATGTCTGGCTGTCTGGCTGTCTCCGTCTGTATCTATATGTCTCTCTCTCTTCTCCCCTCTCTCTATTCCCTATCATCTATTCTCCCCCCTCTCTCTCTCTCTCTTACTCTTTCTCTATCCCTCTCTCTAGATCACTCTTGCTCTCTCTCTCTCCCTCTCTCTCTCGCTCTCTTTCTTTGTGTCTCTAGATCGCTCTTGCTCTCTCTCTCTCTCTCTCTCTCGCGCGCTCTTTGTGTCTCTAGATCACTCTTGCTCTTTCTCTCTCCCCTCTCTCGCTCGCTCTCTCTCTCTCTCTCTCTTTGTGTCTAGATCACTTGCTCTCTCTCTCTCCCTCTCTCTCTGTGTCTGTAGATCACTCTTACTGTCTCTCACTCTCTCTCTCTCTGTTTCTCTGTCTCTGCTTGTCTGCACGCTGGATAGTCAGGTAATGTCATAGGTCAGGCGTGGACAAATATGACACTTTCTGGAGCGCTGGAGAAAAAACCCTTCAAACTATTTCCTGGTCATTCCTACTTTGATGTGGAGCCGAGCTGTGTGGAAGCGAGATGCTTGGAACACGACAACAAAGAGTCGGGTGCTTGTCGGGTTTGGAGGTATTTTGTTTTAGAAATGGATACAAACGTCGTACCCAGAGATGGTTTCCTATTTCCATCGTGTCTGTATCATGATTCGTTCAACATTTGAATTTGTCTGTTACCTCGTATATATGTATTGTGCTTACACGTGTCCATGTCTCTCTCTCTCTCTCTCTCTCTCTCTCTCT
>JAUTBR010167097.1:5953-16286 GCA_032361205.1 Pseudorimula midatlantica | reverse complement strand
ACACAAATTCTTCTATTCAATGCCACAACACAAGACTTGTGCTACACACATGGTGCATGAAAATTGCTATGCATATATCGGACATTCGCAGGACAACTGTTGCCTATTGGAAAACTGATATTAAGCCGATCAACGCAGCACAGAAAGGAGACATTTACTGGTCTTTGAGATAAATAAATAACTCGTTCGGATGTCGATACACGGATCAGCTTTAATCAATCCCACATGTCGCTAGAATTATTCATGGGTGTGATCAATGGTGAGGGGTTACCCGTGGAAGTAGACCACCATTGTTGGAAGTCCTACCATCGGCAGTCGGCGGAGGGGAAAATTAACCACATGCAGATAGAACCAGGATGATAAAACATCATGGAAATCATCTGAAGGAAAGGTCATCAAATGTGTTATTATTTCCATAGTTAGCATCAAATCGTATAGAAAGACATGATGGTAATAATGCGTGATTTGAAATGCCGGTTATTTTCGTTTCGATTTTTATGTGGTAGACATGCTACATTAACTTGATAGTCTCATGGGAGAAATATGCATAGAAAATGGTTTAACAAACCCACAACAATCGGTAACTGCCTCCGAGTGGCATGGGGCTGCATAAACTATACCGGTAATAAACTTCACATGATTAATAGGTACAATATAGTACAGGGTATCACTCCATGAAGCTTTTATTTATTCACTCTGGTATCATAGCACTATTGTAAGTGTACGATCGTTATGCAGAAGAGATCACTAGGAGAGCTTTATGGTCTCGTAGTAGATGCGAGATTTTAAGTGATTACCACATCCTTCTCTAGCTTAGTTGTGTGGTAGTGACCACTATGGTTATGGTTGTGGTGGTGGTGGTGGTGGTGGTTTGGATCATAGGTGGTAGTGAGGTGGTAACTGGTAATGAGTGGTTGGATGGCAGATATATGGTTTTTAATAATAATAATAATAATAATAAGCATGTTCATAATGCTATATTATTACTCCAGCCAGTCAATGGATCAGTTTGCACCGACGTTCCATCTCAACTCCTTGGGGAAGATTTATATAGATATTTGTTGATCAGGATATAGATGCTTGCAGTTTTCATGGCACTAGCAGGGGTAGTGGTGGAATTTGGTTGGTATATAAGTGATGCTTGATGGTGGTAGGGTGCATGAGGTTTCCTCATAAACTACAATTCCAGAGTAATTCCATGTCAAACAAAGCTAAAGCAAAACCTTGTGTCAAGTTTAACTCTCTCCATGCTGTGGGCAACCGAAGATGCCATAAAGAGCTGCGTCTGTGCCCAATCCAGCAGGGAGAGGGTTAATCAAATTTGACCATGATGTTCGATTGTTCAGTGGCAGTGTCCACTTATATTGTTTACAGCTGACCGAGAGACTGATGGCCGTTTCAATGTTTTATTGGTCTTACTTGACCAGTTGAGCCAAGAAAGGAGGCATAACATTTTGTTTGTGAATGCACATTTCAATGCACATATTAACTTGGACAAGGTACACAACCTCCGTTGTCCTGCAATGATATGGCCAGGATACCATAGAGAATGCAAAAAGGATACCAGTCTGTCTATTTATGTCTAGACACTGTGTGATGATAAGATGACATGTGCGAGTTATTGTTTTACCTCGAAGTTGGAATCTTTCGCCCATACCCGAGATAAGATGGAAAATACACTTCAACTTAACCCTGGATCTGGGTTTAAGAAAACAGTTTATGCCTATATCATAAGGGTATTTAGTGATCGGGCAGATAAAGCATACCCGCTATGGAATGACTTCAAGCATATATATCGGTGACCAGGTAATGCCTATGTCTACATCTCTTAGCCTTCCGCTGTAGGTAAACATTGATAGAACCGTCAGTCATTACAATGGCCCCCAAGCTTGCTGATATAACACAACCATGACACAACCAACAATCAAGTGGACATGACGTGAATGGGATAAAATATTCATCTAACTCTAGAAAAAATGTGGATGAAAAAAATATTGAAAATTAAAAGACAATAATATTTGACATGCATTTTATATACTTAATGCAAATAAAGGTTAGTCGACAGACAGACTGGTTGATCTTTAAGTTAGTTAATCAGCAGACTGTTTGATCTATTTTTTGCTGGAGGGCAAATAATCTATTTATAACATCTTAATCTATCTGGAGACTCGGTCATCAGTGGCAAGTCTTACTTCTGTCAAATCAACCATGACAAAGGGAGAAAACTTCTGGCTACTATTTATACAGCCCACATGACATTGTACAGTAACAGGATAGGCTTAAATTCCCTATATTAGTATTCTGGTGTAAGCGATCTCTTTGTCACAGGACTATGGTGTCAGTTCGCCCAGCAACACGACCAACTCTGATTGGATGGGAAATATAGCATGCCATCCCATCCCAATTCTAATTCTAGAAACGAAGAAAGTCAGTGAAAAATATATTTAGATTAGGGACCTATTATTGATCAGTACCAATGATCACCCCTACTACGCTGTAGCATTTCCATGTTGATCATGGATTTGTTTTACATTACAAGTTTATGAATGATATAGTAGGGTATAAACCCCAGAGATAACGATATCCACGAACTGTCGTTGGTTTTCTAAGCTTTAAATCTAATATTGTTTGAAATTTAGAAAATAGTTAAGGTTTCATTTCACATTAGGTCAATGTTAAAACATGCTCAACTTGGGTATTTTCAGTGGCCATTATTAATTGTACAGGCCCAATTGCCCAACAATACCAGACGACCATGTAAATTTGATCACTGGTTAAATACACATAATCAGAACCATGTCAAAAGTTGCATTAATGAAATAATATCTTTCCCCAAAGAGGGTGTTGTAATCAAACTGAAACTAATCTTGGCGGACGTTATGCTATCCCCAAATTGATTCCGTTAGCTCAAGAATCATGACGTCAAGATATTGTTGACAGACTGACGGCTTGTTCAATATGTACAACAGCTGTATGTGAATCCTGTTTATAAATTTATAAAGTATAAACACTGTTAATAAACGATTGACGCCTTCCTTCGTGACAAAATAATATCAGCTGGGAACAGTTTCACAAATCAATGCTATGACGACAATAATAATTTGTCAATAATACCTTGTAGAGACTACTATGAATACATGTTATGAATATTACTGGAGTGAGTGAATATAACGGAGTTTAACGTCGCTGCCGGAATCTTTCACCGATTTGCGACAATACGTCTTACTGGAATGATGGAAATTGTATTGAATATTTAAATACCAGGTACAAATTCTACTATAATAAAGACATAACACACAACAATACAAACATCAATAAATTCATTGATTTCTGAATCCATGACATTAGCAGTAAGAAAGAAATTACTAATTCAACGGCAAGACATGTAAACATTTCTAAAGATTCACTGATTCCATGACAAGACACAAACATTGAGCCGATTCCATGACAAAACAAAAACACTGAACAAATTTGCTAATTCAAGAAAAGCTTAATCCCATTTGCCGATTCATTGGCTTCAATGACACTTAACAATCTGTGACCATGTTGAACAGATTCATCAATGTCCCAACATCTAAAGTTAACGTGTGAATATGGAGTTTAGAGTTAATTGTCACTGTGGGAATCTAAAGATAACAACATACATTTTCATCTATAACGTACAATTAATTAAATCATCAACAGAGAACTCAGCAACTGCCAACTTAGGACAAGACCGATGATCGCACACACATGCGCTGAATACAGAAGCAGTTGGGTGTGACCATACACAGATAGACATATACCCAGTGACATTGCTTTCGTGCATGATCACCCACGACATTAAGTGACATTTACTTTGGGTTGATCACTTCTATCTCTATCATGTTAACTGCAGACAAACGTAGTAGACACAGAGAATAACTTGCACATATGTCACAGAGTGTGGGATTTAACACAGATTTTTATTCTTGTTGGATCATTGTGTCGTGTTAATATTAAAATATATAAAGAACCTATCTAGTTTAATAATTAATGAATACATAAATGGACATGGCCTGGAAATGCATTGATAGATAAAAGTACCAGTATATATTTTTCAATATTTCATAATAAAAATAAAATAAAATAAAATAAAAACATTGATTTTGACAATAGAAAACCATGCCAGTTAACATAATTAATAACGCTGGTACTATATTTACAAGATAACTATATTATTCATCAACATACCATAATTGCCAACCAAACCTGTTCTTTCCTAGACCAACCAACACTCAAGACCAATATGTTGTCAGGCTCAAACCTGGATTTTGCCATTAATGTTCACCTTTCCATGGCTGAGTGAAGCATGTTATGAATGCTAATTGGGACGTATGGGGGAACAGAATGGGAAGACACAAAGGAGAACACAAATACAGGGAAAGTCAGCATGCAGGACAGGGCAGGGCAGGACAGGACAGGGCAGGACAGAGGAGATGGAGACGAAGTGTTTATTTACATATCTGTTCTCGCTTTGAAAATAAATGTCAAGTAAATATGGAAAATAGAGTGTAAAATAAGAAAAATAGTTGTGTATTTATTTGTCTGTCATCTTACCAATTTAATTACGAATGTCATCTTATCAGTTTCATTATTAATGTCAGTGTCATCTTGCCAATTTCATTAGGAATGTAATCTTACCTGTTTTATTATGAATGTCATCTTACCAATTTCATTATGAATGTCATGGGCCACATCATACATTAAATTGCAAATAAATCACGTTACATCTATAGGACAAAATATTTAAATATTTCATGAACCAATTTCTTCTAAATAATGTACATGTATAACAGTGTTCGAAATAGAGCCCATCTGCACGCCCATGACGGCTTAATTTCAGCGAGGACTGGTAACCTTTTATCCTTGCACGCCCGCATGTCGTGTTACTTTTTGTTTGTTTTTCAAGATGTATATCATCGATCACTGGCCAACATGTATGAGGACAGGTAACTTCTCAGACTTACCAGTCCTCATGTCTGGCAATGAAATTGCTGGAGTTTTATACACTGTGTATATTAAATGGTGACGGTAAGCACTGAATGTCAGTTAGTATTGAAACACACAGAGACCAACACCCACCCACACACACAATCATTATAGGCAAAGTAAAACATTTAGCTTCCACTAATGTACAATATGCACTCCATTACAACTACAAGAGTCATAACTTGTTACATTGTGTGTGTGTGTGTGTGTGTGTGTGTGTGTATGTGTGTGTGTGTGTCGTGTGTGTGTGTGTCGTGTGTGTGTAGATATGAATGACATATAGTTAGGACCCACTATTTCCACCCACTGGTTATTTAGGTCACACATAAACGACGACTATCTCAATAGGAAAGTGTACCTATATTTTCAAAACGCTTTGAATAGTCCTGTGTGTACTTTGAATAAATCTGGATTTCGGCCAACTCTGGGTGTGTATTTACTAATGCTGGATCAATATACCGATATACCGATTTGTACGATATTTGCCACATGTACTATATATCGGTATGTGGTCATAATACACTTATTGATATAAGGATAATGACCTTTTACTTATATTTGGTATATATTTCTGTATGATTACCACATCTGACATTATGTTCAGGGTGTAGTCATTAACCTATAATAATCTTTATTGCAAAACTATGCAAGCTAGTCACATACAATTACAGTTTGTATCCAACATGTATTTTCTTGCATAACAGCTTGAATTTTGAAACTGGCACTGTTGTTTCTTTAGTCACTATTGGTAACTAAAATTGAATAAAAGAATTGAAGAAGAAATAATTATGTTTTAACCAATTATTGTACTGTATGCGTATTGCCATAGACATATGTATGATGTATCGGTGAGTCATATTGTAATATGTATTTTTTTTATTATTTCTAAACTTACTACATGTATAGTATCTATCTTCAAACATCACTTTTGAATTGAAATATTGATTAATATTGCTGCAGGAATTCCAACTCATATGCAATGTATGCACATATTTATAGTTAGATCTTGGAAGAATAAGATTCTCTGACTTGATTCCATAAATAAAGAAGCTAACCATACAATGAAAATGACAAAATACAAGTTCGCCTGACATTTATTTACACATATCAATATCTCTTTATATTGACAGGAATATAAAATTAAAATGTTTAAATCACAATGACAAAATACTTGTTAAATACTGTTTTAACAAATAGGGTCAGTCAAGTACACTAAATCAAGTACAGGTAACAATGAATAAGGAAATATTACGTTTAATAGCGGAAACAACACAGGAAGATATACATTATGAACTGAAATGTACCTTTAACATGTTTAATCTAACTATTTTTTTCCATTTTTAACATATTTTCCATTTGACCACACAAGTATATCCTTAATAACAGTAGAAAGCTTGCAGATTAATCCTTTATAAGAACTAGATTATGTACTGAAATATAATTTTGATTGCCCTGGAAGCATGTAGTATTGATAAATAACTGTCTTGACTAAAATATCATGCATTTGATTCCAAATCAGCTAAAACATGGGTGCAAATTGGTTGGTTAATATAATGTTTTGATGACCTTAAAATTACAAATATTTGAGATAGCCCTAGAGTATTCAAATGAATCCATTAAAAAATCTTCAAATGAAAAGATGAAGTATTAACCTTTCCATATGGTGATTAAGAATTACTCTTGATCTCTAGAATATGTTCGAGGCAATTTTTACAAATTCATGAGATGTGTAATGTTATTTCAAATGTGGATATTGATTGATGTTGATCATTCTTGATCTAAAGATTAATCTAGCTATTGCATCACCTATAGCACTTACCACCACCATGATTATGAAACCACAACTACCACCACCTGCCTACAAACACGCAAACAAGCAAAAGTAATAGTCGACTACCATTTAGCTTGACCATTGCATTCCTAGTAACATCGTGAATGTAACTGAATTTCTGTATGTCTGGATAAACGGGGGTCAACTGGATTGCAATATTAGCTCAGAGAATTGATCCGAACGTTGGCCATAGCTTTACAATCGATCATCCGCTGATTAATTTGTATTCCAGGAAGCTATTGTAACCACAATATCACAGAGGGAGTGTGGACACGATTTCCTTCATCTGGCAAATTGTCCAGATTGGATCATGTGGATTAAAAACAGTCTTCCAGCCCTATTACTCTGGGTCCATAAATTTACAATATCCTAGACAGAATAACAACCCATGTAATCATATAGAACATGATAACAACCCATCCACTGCTCAATACCAGTTGAAAATAAATTTATGGTAACCAATGCCATTTATTAAGTAGTGTGAGAACTTGATGTGTTTATCAATTTCAAGAAATTGCTCTCAGCCTAGTATGGATATTTTTACACCCAACATTCTTGTGTGCGGAAAGCATAAACTATTTAGTAAGAACAAAATTGAGATAGATAGTATCTAAGAAATCTTAGGGGCCACTGAACTCTACATGGATGTATGTTCTCAGAGGTTAGCTGTTCATAGAAATAATACAAAGACTGATGTAGAAATAGAATATCCAACAGAGTTAACCAGCATAATAATTATATTTTGGATTTTAATTTTGGCTTTTTTTCCTTCTCCTTCCTATAGATAACAATGTATAATGAATTCATCTTGTATCCCCAGTGTCCTATATTCTCAAGTAGGACGACAGGACAACCTTCCTATGCGGTCACGGGAACAATTGTTACATCGTAAACCCGACACTCGCATAAAAAGTGCATCCTGCGCAGAGCACAAAAGGGATGCACCCTCCCGAATGATTCGGCAAAATGTAAACATAGCTCAGGTTGCAATTTGACAACAATTGTCTCACATTTCGTTATTACGCTTATCGCCAGGCCGAGAAATGCTGCAGTATAGCGAGGGAGCAGTATTGATTGAGCTGTGGATTGTATAAGGCTGCCTTCTCTATTGACAAACATATCCATCTTTCACATTGGGAGGAGGCAACCCTTTCCCTCCATTATGCCATCTCTACAAATACAGAACGAGGTCACCCCCGTCGCACTCCGATAGCAATAAATCCTAGATCTATGTCACGTTTAGGAAAGCCAATTTCGATTTCCGATGTGCAGTTATAGCCTCAGATATTGAACGTTGTGCTTTCTGCGTAAAAATACTCAACTGCACGCAGGCATGCTTCCAGTGTTCTGTTTGATCACTGGACATGAAAAGAAACATACTCAACCAGAGTGCTACAATTATAAATTAGGTGTTAGTGAAGTAGTCTAAGATGGTATATCCTCCTTCTAAGTAAGATTTAACTCTGAAGTAGTTACATGTAACTCCATTGAAGTTAAACCACTGTTGTTGTTTTTTACTTCAGCACTCTCTTAACTTTGAAACTAATGTTTATAATTCTTTCTGTTTTGTTTTAGAAAACCGAATACAGTTATGATTTTGTTAAAATTATTTTGTTAAAAAACATAATACAGCCATGACTTTGACCCTACATGCCCATGTGGCAATTATTATAATTCTCAGTGATGGAAACTAACTTTAAATCTTACTAGCCCGAATAGTGATATAAATAACAAATGTTATGAATTTCTACTAGTCCTTAAGGATATATTGGGAGAAATGGCCTAGGCTAGCGGACTAGTGTTAATTTCTATCCCTGAATTCCCTGAATTCTTGAGGATTAATCTAAATAAATGATTTATTGCAACTTCTAGCAAATAGGACACGTGTTCAGAAGAAAATGCTACCAGTAACAGGTACATTACTATTGTACAGTAACGACTACTATTGTCCAACATACCAGAATAGACTGCATTCAATGTATAAAATCCTTATTACTAGGCCTGCCACAATTCGCCTCTCTCGCGATACGATATGCATCATGATACCAGGCCCACGATACGATATGTATCACGATTCAATTGTAAAGAACTTTGGAAAGATTCCTGCTATATGAAGGTCAATATTTCTTGAAATATCCAGTACAACATGAAGAGAACATTTACAAACAATACGTTTTGTTAATAAAACAATTAAAATCTAACTTTAAACTGACTAAGAGCAGAAATAACCTGTTAAAACCAGGAATATTATTAAAACAAATCAATCTGAACATGTATTTTAAAATCGATTTACATTAAAATTATGAATTGATTCACAGAGACAGAATCGCGCATCACGATATAAGAGGTAAAATATTGATGCATCGATGAATCGTGACAGCCCTACTTATTACTCGTTCATGTCATGTATATTTGAACAAATGTAACTGATCTCATTAGCGTTAGGAGAAACTACAACATTCAAGCTCACATTCAACATGGCATGTATTAGAATGAATTAATGCATTACATCGCTGCAGGAATATTTCACCCATAGACTACGACATATTCTCTAGAAGGAAATCCTTGCCCTGAGAAACTGCTATCATACCATAAAGATAACAAGTAATGATACAAGCTTATGTTCGATGAGGGTGAATACCTACAACTGCACAGGAAAGCCTTTGAATACGGCTGACCTACTATATGTACAGGGGTGATCTTGGGAGTCAAATTATGGTTTTGATCTAGCAATTTCACATGAAATATGACTGTTATTTGCATGAGAGAGCCTCAAGATTGTGCACAAATTACCGGCAAGTAGTAGATCACTCACGCAGAAATAGACCTGTGTCAAAGACTACAACAATTGATTCGTGGATAAGTATTGTTATTGGGGACAATTTGTCAACAATAGATTGTTGTGAGTCACTGTGCAAGTCCGCCATTACTTCTTGTATTGCTTCTATGCATGCTATAGCTCATCCTGTTCTTAGTATCCACAACTCAACAACTGTCGTGTTGATGAACATCCCACCTCCCCCCACACACACTGAACTGGTGGTTAAATTTCACCCAGCCTAACATAAACGGATCTACATTGGGCATGTATCCAACAGGAAAGTGAGATGATAAAAAACATATCGAGATATAATTGAACGATTTCTTTGTATCGCCAACTCGGCTATAAATATGCAATAGGAAGTCACGACACAATGCTATCTAACACATATCTCTGGTGAGTGTCTAGAAAGGCTGGTATCCAATTTAGCAGAGGCTATTGTATATTGTACACACACTAAAGCATGATAGTTTAATAATGACACCTTTTCCAATGAAAATTAATTGGATGCTGAAAAGATGACTGAGATCTCTGGGTTGGAACGGTTTCAAGACTGACCTAACTGATGTCACTACTGATGTTACTACTGATGTTACTACTGATGTCACTACCGATGTTACTACTGATGTTACTACTGATGTCACTACCGATGTTACTACCGATGTTACTAC
>JAUTBR010166986.1:0-16297 GCA_032361205.1 Pseudorimula midatlantica | reverse complement strand
GCTCACAGGTTGACTGTAACATTCAGCACTCCAGATGTTGCGGGTTACCTCCTGCCCTAAACTGACAAGCCGTGATAACTGAAAGAATCATTAAAGCAGCTCTAAATCCACACAAAAAATATAAAACCTTAAAAAAATTAATCATTGTGGTTACTTGTCACACTGGAAGAGTCTGTACAGTTATTAATATGATGAATAAATATAATATTTTTACCAATCATCGCCTCTTTGTCTATGATGCATGTTCGGAGACACGGATGACTGTAGGGATGATCTGGAACAGTTGGAACAGTATCTTCATGGATGTTCGGAACAGTATCTTCATGGTCCAGAACAGTATCTTCATGGTCTGAAACAGTATCTTCATGGTCTGAAACAGTATCTTCATGGTCCGGAACAGTATCTTGAGATTGCTGGGCTATAGCATCTTCCGTTTTTACAACTTTCCTGCAATATGAAATGTTGAATTTAATACATTTTGTATTACAGTTAAATTATACACAATATACAATGTATTACTCAGGGATAGAACTTTACTTTTCAAAGTTACTAGTCCAAATAATGATTCAAATAATAAATAATGTGGGTTTTTTTAAATAATAAATTCTACTAGTCCTTAGGATATCTTTAACATTGTGATAAATGGTTCTGGCTAGCAGGCTAGTGTTAAGATCGATCCCTGTTACTTGATTATCATGATCATATTGTTGTTTTTTTCACCGCTGATTCATCCTTCATTTGCATAATATCATTTCACTAGTGAAATACAGGTATTTATAGAATCAGCGATGAACTAACTTTAAAACTTACTAGCCCAAATAGTGATAAAAATAACAAATACTATGAATTTCTAATAGCCCTTGCCCCGAGATTACGAAACTTTTCTGAGTACGACTTCATACTCAACTCAGAATTTTGTTCATAAAATGTCATGTGATGTCATAATCTGAGTACGTTTTTGTGCTCAGACTATGACGTCACATGACGTTTTATGAACAGAATTCTGAGTTGAGTATGATAAATGTTTCGTAACAGGGCCCGAGATTACGAAACTTTTCTGAGCACAAAAACGTACTCAGGCTATGACGTCACATGACGTTTTATGAACAAACTTCTCAGTTGAGCATGAAATCGTACTCAGAAAGGTTTCGTAATCTCGAATTCTCGTGATTTCTCGGTTTCAGGGTATGCTCCTATCACTGGTCTATGTAATCCCATCAGAAGCTGTGCCGCGATCAGAGATGAAGGATTTACTTCCGCCTTCGTCATTGCCCACGAGATGGCGCACGTGTAAGTATCAATGTCCCGTCCACAACGTAAGTAAAGCACGTGGCAGACATAACATGTTTAGGTATCAATCTGTGACGTATTGAAGTTAATTATACATGTGTAAAGCATAGCAGTTTAAGGAAATGTTATAATAATTAATCACTACAAGAAATACGTTATTGTTCAAGTTCTCGTATGAACTTATTACCGTGGAACGAACAATATTGTATATACTATATTTCTTGATGATATCATTTCTAAAATGGTTAGTTCTTATAGAAATGGTATTTCGTACAATTATGACCTTATTCGTGATACATTTTATTTTAAGATTATTATAAGAATGCTATGTATTTTGTATAACATGAACCATTGTGTGGCCAATTGTAGATTTGGGTTGTTTCACGATGGTCATGGCAACCGTTGTCATGGACGCGAGTACCGCACCGCCATAATGGCGACTCTTGTGGAGTCCAAGTTGAACCACTATTGGTGGTCAATCTGCAGTCAGGAACGTATGAAGTCCGTCATAGAGTAAGCTCATTCTACCGCAATGCATAATCATCCCCAAACCACGAGTATATTTATTAAGACAGGCTCAACGTTTAAAATATTTTCCTACATTATAAACAAAAATATTTTAATATTTATTTGTATAACTATAACTTACTATTAAACGAACTAAGACATTCATTGATATTGGCATAAATAGATCTTCATGGAATTAATAATCGATCTCTTAATTTACATGCACATAGGTTAATGTTAGGTTAATTATAATGCGCTTTATCCTTATGCTGATAGTGTTCTTTAAATAATAAGCACCGATGTAATCGAGCAAAGCTAACAGACATTGAACATTGCTCTAACCTCTCTGTATCAGCTATCTGTACTGCCTTAACGATGACCCATTCCAATTGGAAGACTTACCAGAGCTACCACGGCCAATAGGCAAGGACTGGTCCGTAAACGAACAGTGCAAACTGGAGTTTGGTGAACAGTTTACACTTTGTCGAGCTGTAAGTAGACACTCTCATGACCCTTGATATATCATGACCCTTGACATATCCCTGAGCACCTTCTATAGTATCTCCATGGCCCTGATAATTACAGCCATCATCGTGTCACCCATATCAATCATTATGACGTCTCCCACAACAACCTGTCACCCCTTGAGCATAATCTCCCACGACAACCTGCCACCCCTCGAGCATTATGACCTCGCACAACACCCTATCATCCCCTTCAGCATATTGGTGTAATGACATGCAACACAGCATCCGGGTCCTTGTACTATACATCTCCATGTAATTACCTCCCCTAGAACAACATGTCCACCGTAATGGCCACCCACAACACCCTGACATCCTGCAACCCAGTGTTATGTGCACAATGACCTCCCAAATTATCTATTGTTATGTGTAATGACATCCCAAATGTACGTTCAATTAGGATATAGAAACAAACAACTGAATTATTAACCTTACCAGGCCCAATAACATTCCTTCAACCATAGTCCATGTAGTGTTATGATCAATTAAATACAAACCAGTAATGTAAAGGTAAAGACATACCGGATATACAGGAACTGCTTAAGTCGCGGAATGAACTTCACTTGCATATTGTCATAACAATATGGCTTCACCTTGGGCTGCATAAGAGACCTTGTTCATGGCTTCTTCGGTACCAACGTACTGTCTGACATCAGCATGAAAGAGCCCAAGAGTAGACCATTACTGTTGACACCAGACTTCCAAGTATAGATTATCGATCTTGAATGTCAACCCCTTTTTCATCAATGAAGTTTACGATACCTGTATATATCAGTTGTAAGGACGCCCCACTGGAAGTTCCTTGTTCGTTATACTCAGTGTCAAAGATTATAGATATACTTTACGTGTTCTGGTTGGAATTATGGTCAAAAGGACAGGAGTTGATATTTACGTCTTTCCGGAGCGAAGCGGAAGTCGAACAGACCTTTCCGGTTCAGATGTATGGCCCCGATGACGGTCATGTTAATAAACATTTAGAGTACGATTTCCTTTCATGGTCAAACTAAACGTTCGAGTTGAGCGTGGAATCGTACTCAATATGATTTCGTAACATCTGGCCCCGAGATAACGAAACCTTTCTGAGTACGACTTCATACTCAACTCAGAATTTTGTTCATAAAACGTCATGTGACGTCATAACCTGAGTACGTTTTTGTGCTCAGACTATGACGTCACATGACGTTTTATGAACAGAATTCTGAGTTGAGTATGATAAAAGTTTCGTAATCTCGGGCCCTGGACTTGGGACCTGTTCGTACAGTACGATCGTAGTGCTATACTACTGTCGTAACTCACATACTTTAACATGAAGCTACGACTCTCGTAGCGATACGAGTCACAGGGGGACGTCAGACGTCAAACGTCTGACCGTCAAACGTCGCCAAGATTGGAATGGAACCCGTATGTACATGTATTTCCAATCAAAGCACAATCTGCACAGATTACCAAATTAAACAAAAATGATAAATCTAGATATTTTCTGCGTCCTTTTCGGAAGGAGGAACTATGGTCTATAGCTTCTGTTTTAGATCATCAAGAACAACCAACAAAGGCGTAAATTATAGACTGTCCTTAGTCTTTGGTACTGAGTATAGGCGTCGATAAAGTGTAAAACTGTTCCTGTAACTATGCAGCGCAGACTGGCGTTTATTAGAGACGAGTCACTAGATGGATGCTCACTGTGTTGTGTTATCTCTCACCTGTGCGTAAAGCTGTCCATTGCCTTGGGTGCGTTCAAAGACACAAGCGCTTGCAAGAGGCTTACCAAACTAGCCACTGTCTCAAGAGTCGTATGAACCGTACATGGGACAGGGAACCAGTTTAGCTAAGCGGCTTACTCAGCCCTTGTGTCTTTGACGCACCACTGGTCTGTCGATCCATGCATCTCTAATGTATTGTTCTGTTTCTGTCACAGGAATTCGCATCGGTATGATCTTTATATGTGTGCCCCTGCACACGAATATGCACCTAAGCATGACAGCCATGTGCTTGTATTTCAGACATATAGCAGTAAAACACAAACTACATGTAGTCTGAATCATGCTATATTGGTACATCCCTCGTACACGCACGACAAGTCGACATGCATCCGAACCTTTTCCCCCTCCCAACCAGTATTCCCAAGTTCTGGTATTTGTTGGCAAATATTAATGTATTTATTAATGTTTATGGAAACCACTGATCACGGCATGAATATTACGATATATAAAACAGACTTCCTAGTTTTAGAAATATCATAATGATTTTCATTGCACTCGAGTTACTATTCATAATTATATATGAATTTAATTAAGAATTAATATGACGATACTTTATTATTATTTGTCAACATTTAACCTAGATCGAGTATTATTATTTCTGATGAGTACGTATAATTATATTATCGGCTACATGCATGCTTGTATTTTATATTTTATTCATGTACATGTTTATATACATTACTATAGTACTAGTATTTGCGAGTCAAGACGAACACTTATATTTCATGTAACTCAATGTAGGTAACATGTCTACTTAGTCATTTACGATGTGTAAATATCAGGAATCATTCCACCCTACCCCCCCCCCCCCACTGCCCCACCTCCCTTCTCCACTGACCAGCCTCTGGGTCACACCAGCACCCCATCTCCTGACCAGCTGACGGGTCACCAATCCTGATGCCTGTACTATACTGGGGTACGGGTTGCTTGTGACCCTTGGTGGATTTTCTCCAGTTTTATTCCGACTCCTGCAACATGTTGTGGTGTGGAAACTATCGTAACCCACACCTGTGCCGGACCAAGAGAGGGCCTCCGCTGACTGGGACGCCGTGTGGCAGAGACAAGGTGAGTACTAGTATACTGTGTATATCTCTACTAGTATACTGTGTATACATATACTGGTATAATGTGTGTACATATACTAGTATACTGTGTATACACCGGTATGTCTACTCGTATACTGTGTATACCTCTACTAGTATACTGTGTATACATATACTGGTATACTGTGTGTACATACACTAGTATACTGTGTATACCTCTACTAGTATACTGTGTGTAAACATACTAGTATACTGTGTATACCTGCATGTATCGATATATGACTCCTGACGATGTTTACACGAACAAAACAGTTATGAGTCTACGTGCATTCATAGATATTAAAGTAACTACATAGCATTCTATTCGTGTAAGACAATGAAGGTATAATTGTACGACGGTATAATTTACGAAGGTATAATTGTATAACGGTATAATTGTATAACGCTAATGTGAATGGTTGAATAGTAACTTGGGAAGGATGCTTATTCGGTTGAATGCTAACGAAAATTGAGAACTTCAGTACTGTGCATATACGGATTTCATAATAGACAATATTCAATTATAAAAAAGTATATAATATAAACATAGAAAAGATTAAGAACAAACATTGATTATTTATTATTTTCAATTAGTCAACCTCGACAGCATTACACATTAAATGGTGTTCCTGAAATACCTTTCCGTATGAATAACAGTAAGCAATTAGGAACATATCAACGTAAATGGCAACACTATACTGTACAGTGCATGGCTATCTTACTTAGCTTTGTAAAATAAAATTAACTGCTAATTTACCATGACGCGATGTCTTCACAATACCAGATGAGTTAGCGGCAATGATGACACCCACAGGATGGTGGTGATTATATTCAATACTCTCCTCGCATGTCCCATGTAGAAATGCTTGGACGGGCGGTGTCAGTATATCGGGTCCATGTCGCCGGTCCATGGATCCTGGGGCTACTGGTCCAACTGGACCCCGTGTTCTACAGAGTGTGGCATAGGCATCCGCTATCGCAGTCGTCAGTGCACCAATCCCAGGTAAGAACTTCCTGAGGAAACGACGCTTCTATGTTCTATAACGTTGTGTATACGTTAGGATTCGCGAACAGTTTGATATCCCGGCAGCTACTACTAAACCAGCATAGATATCCCCCTTTGCTAACTAATGACAAATATGCACAATTTTAGGACCAAGGTTCGAACCTGCCAGATCTCAAATTTCAATATAATCAGTTCCTATCCTTTTTGTTGTTGTTGTCACCGCTGATCGTCGCGGCGATAGATTGCTCATCTCTGGTGTGTAGGAAGCTTTAGGTAAAATTCCGACGCGATTATGTTGGGATTCGATGTCGTCCTTATAGATTAGTTCATCAATATCAGCCGTTGCTTGCAGGTTTACTGTATCATTACACGCTACATGTGTTTCCTGTTGCCCTTACACTGACAAACCATACTAATAGTGAATCGTCTTGAAATCAGATCTAATCCACATTTGTATTACAACGCTACGCGAAGTCTCTTTTGGCTATGGGCTGGGACAAATTAAGTAAACTATTAATGTTTCGTGATATTGATATAGATTACACATATTTGAGCCAAGCTTGTGTTCTCCGCTAAACGGGCAGGGTATGGTTTCACGAAGCTCTCTTATCCACGACGAGAGCATAGAGCTCGAGATCGCCACGAGAGCACTGTGGTATAGTAATAAATAAGAGAGTTTCGAGAAACGATTATAGATGATCGGTGTTCCTGAAACCTTCATTTAGAATACAATTTACCCCTCATCATCAGACCCGTCTAAACGAAGCAACAGTAAAATACTTCTGCGAGTTAGTTTACTTTCACACATTTGTCATCTTTGGGTATAAACCATTCAGGACAAAGCTAAATGTTCTGTACACATACTACTAGTATACGTACACACGCGGCGCTCGTCAATACACACGTTCTGTGGTTCTAATGTCGATAATTTAAAAACGGATATTTTACCATCCAAACAATGCCCAGAGAGAGTGAACGTTCACAATGTCTGGGTTTGATCCGATGCCATTTCTCCCTGATAATTATTGTAACTCTGTCTCTATATTCAGCCCCAAATTTGGCGGTCGGAACTGTGAGGGGGGTAAGGATGAAATGGGAACCTGCCTAAGTAAGGTAAATACAAGTACACATACCTGTCTGCGTTACATTTTGACTGCTGTAGTATGTAATCAAAAGTATGCACGTCAACCGTTCTTCCTATTTATGCAGGTCTACGCAGATTACGAAACTGTTATCATACTCAACTCAGAATGTTGTTCATAATACGTCATGCGACGTCATAGCCTGAGCCCCAAAACGTTGAGTATGAAATCGTACTATATGAGTATGAAATCGTAGTCTCGGGGCCACGTCTCCGCAGAACGATCTCAACGCTACGAGAGTCGTAACTATCATACTATTATCATGGCGCTACAACTCTAACGTCCTCGAAACACCGGCCATTATGACTACACTTAACCTCCGTGAAATATTGGACTGAGCTTAAATGTAGTTATATGATGGCCGGTGTTTCGAAGGTGCGACTCTAGTAACGCTAAGATTGTGAACGGGGGGTCTGACTTTTACGTACGTTGCTCTCCGCAGTGCAAGTCTATAGATGTAAAGCGCCACGAACTTAACCTCCATCATATGCTTCCAGTAATATGCTTCATTGTACGGGATATTCTACGTACATATATATTTAACAGTGACGCGTTAAGTGTTAAAACATCCATCCCTAATTGCTCTCAGACGGAATACATATTATTGTTGTTAATTTTCCACATAGAAATGCGAAAGTTTTACGGATATCCGGGCCGGGGAGTGTGAAGTCTGGGAGGAGATGCGGATCCGGTCCGGGAGACACACGTGGAAGCCGTATCCTCCTAAAGACAGTAAGTATACTAAGGTATACTAAAGTATACTAAAGTATACTTGTATCAACGTATACTTGTGCCAAAGTCCAAGGAATACCCGTAACAAGGTATACTCGTACCAAGGCATACTTGTACCACGGTATACGCGTAAGAAGGTACCAAGGTATACTTGTATCAAAGTATATTTGCACCAATATATAGAGAATCTCACCCAGGTGTCTTGGAATATCAAATATATCAACACGAGTCGTGATTTGAGGCTTTGCCGAGCATTTAATAACTTTCATCGACGGGTGTTGATATATTTGAATATTCCAAGAAACGAGGGTGAGATTCCATTTATCACCCAATATCATTTTAAAGTCATTTAAGAAGAAAACATGTACATCATCTAAAAGATTACACAGTGAAGCTGCTGTTCATTTGTACTGTGACATAGCAATGGTATGACGTCACAATGGTAGACCAATCAAAAGCGATATCTACAATACTGACATCACAATGGTAGAACAATGGTAGAACAATCGAATAAACCACTAATTTATGTCAAACGACATCTACTGCTGTAGATATCGCTTGCTATTTGAAAGCGATATCTACTGCGAAAACACAGTATTGGGTGATACATACTTGTATCAAGGTAAACTCATACCAAAGTATACTCGTACCAAGGTATACTTGTACCAACGTATAATTGTACCAACGTATAATTGTACCAACGCATACTGGTACCAAAGCATACTTGTACCAAGGTACACTCGTACCAATGTATACGTGTACCAAGGTGTACTTGTACCAAGGTATACTCGTACCAAAGCATACTTGTACCAAAGTACACTCGTACCGAGGCATATTTGTACAAAGGTATACTTGTACCAGGGGATACTTGTACCAAAGTATGCTCGTATCAATGTATATTCGTACCAAGGTATACGTGTACCCAGATATAATCGTACCAATGTGTAATCGTACCAAGATGTACTTGTAAACGGAGACCGGAATCAGTATCCACTGGCCATTTATCTGATGCTGTCAAAATATAGTTACTATCCCTTTGTAAGTCAGTATTATTTATTATTTTATAGTACATTATAATGCGTAAAACTATTATTAGCGTTAGAGTATTTAAGCCTAGTATAAATGCGTACGCCCCGGAAATCACACTGGTAACTAATATTCTTAAAAGTATTCTTATAGCACTACATTATTACCCCTATCAATGTATCAGTGTGGATTAACCTTTCCGTTGGAAGGCTATCATTACCAATGCCATCCCATTCTACTGGGTACAAATTCCATTCATATATCAGGGGCGTATCATAACAGCCACATGCCTAAATGATATCGCAGATTTTCAGCCTGTTTCTTAGGTTTTCGGTCATTCATCCACCCACTATCCGGTTCGATCATGCTATACATCAAACGACGCTGCGCGTTCGTTGTTCAATTCAAATTTAGAAGGTATCAATTTACGATTGATACCCTCTGATTTCCAAACAGTAGACCTTTATCCCCTAAATAATATGTTCCTACGTCCAACGTTACCATGTACCACCACGTTTGGTCGTTTGATCACCGTTTGTTTACGAAACCAGGAGCCGGTCGGTGCAAACAGACCTGCGTCTCTGACATGACTGGAGAAGTTGTCACTATCGACGTCAACACAGAGGACGGCACACCATGTTCTTACGAAGATGACGACGGCGGAATATGTATATTGGGACGATGTCACGTGAGCATCACGCATTATTCCAATAGTTTCCTATAGTATGCTATAGTATGCTACAGAAGTCTACCATTAACGCAATGCATGGTTTTTTCTTTATTAAAAAGAACACTCTCACCAAAATGTTCATGTTGAGTAGGCTATATTTCAATTTAGTAGAGTTCAACATTTCAATTTAGTAGAGTTCAACATTTCAATTTAGTAGAGTTCAACATTTGTGAGTTCAACATTTCAATTTAGTAGAGTTCAACATTTGTAAGTTCAACATTTCAATTTAGTAGAGGTCAACACTTCAATTTAGTAGAGTTCAACATTTCAATTTAGTAGAGTTAGTAACTTAGTAGAGCTCAACATTTCAATTTAGTAGAGTTAGTATAGTTCAACATTTCAATTTAGTAGAGTTAGTAGAATTCAACATTTCAATTTAGTAGAGTTCAACATTTCAATTTAGTAGAGTTCAACATTTGTGAGTTCAACATTTCAATTTAGTAGAGTTCAACATTTGTAAGTTCAACATTTCAATTTAGTAGAGGTCAACACTTCAATTTAGTAGAGTTCAACATTTCAATTTAGTAGAGTTAGTAACTTAGTAGAGCTCAACATTTCAATTTAGTAGAGTTAGTATAGTTCAACATTTCAATTTAGTAGAGTTAGTAGAATTCAACATTTCAATTTAGTAGAGTTAGTAGAGTTCAACATTTCAATTTAGTAGAGTTCAACATTTCAATTTAGTAGAGTTCAACATTTCAATTTAGTAGAGTTAGTAGAGTTCAACATTTCAATTTAGTAGAGTTAGTAGAGTTCAACATGTCAATTTAGTAGAGTTCAACATTTCGATTTAGTAGAGTTCATTCATATTGTGGCTCATGGCTACTGGCAATTTCATCCTGCGTGCATATTTGTCTTCAGAGCGTGGGATGTGATGGCGTTATGAACTCTACACTGAAGAGCGACACCTGTGGAGTTTGCGGAGGAGACAACTCCTTCTGCAAGACCGTGACGGGAGAATTCATCAAGATGCCCTCTAATGGTACACACTTTCTCAACGTAACAGTCAAAATTAACACCTACACGCTACAGCTAATATTGAAATTAATGTTGGTTGTTTATATTATATTGGATGTTTCAGAGAACGAGTACGAACAAATTTTGTTCCTACCTCACGGGGCCAGGAATGTGGAAATAACGAAAACCGAAGAATCACCACATTTTCTAGGTACCAGTCTAATTTAATTTATTATTGTTTAATGATCTATTAATGGACCTTTTGGTCGATACCTTTAGTTTTACCACGTATATTAGGCAACAAGCTACATTTTCCGCATGTATTTTAATATTCTATAGTTTACTAGTATGTTACGATATAAAAAAGAACATATGAAAGCAAATCGATGTATTGAAAATCAATGGGCCATGCAGACAATTGTAACATGTTGGCACATATACTCGTGTAGACAAATGAAACATAAGCTTTCAGGTAAATATACGTTTGACTACGATATATGTCAACAAAGCAGTACTGTATGCCTTTAACTCAAATCTACGTTGACTACTTCCAGCAATCAAGGACCCGGATCGAGGGGATTACTACATGAACGGGGACGGGAAGCAGGAGAGATCGAAGAAGATCGTGGCGGAAGGAACTCTGTTCACATACGCGCGGGGGCAAACCTTTGAGAGTCTGGTTTCCAGAGGGCCATTGAAGAAAAACCTGGAAATTATGGTCAGTTGGTTACCATGGTTTCGGACAATGGACGACGGTCATACGTTGGTAGATAATTCAGCAGATTTTAGTTGATCAGTGGTCGGTATGGTATGTTAATACATACATATTAAGTAGTGTTAGCTTCTGTTCAGGACTTAGTGATCATATTCGAGAGTGATGTTTAGAATTGTAATTGGTGTCGGCTTGGTGAAACAGTAACTGTATTTAAAGGTCAACGCAATAGATTATAAATGTCCAATGTGAACACACATATATGTAATATTCCCGAAGTCTAACTATCTAACCTGAAAGAAAATGCTTTAGTTCACTGACATAGTTTCATACACACACAACATTGATTAGTGTTATTTGAGTCTCATGGAATATTTCAAGGTACATTCTGTTCCAAATAGTTATTGATATCAGTATAAGCCTCCAACAACCTATCAGCTAGCACCACCCCTCTCCTACATTCCACTGATCCACTCCACCCACTGGTCCAACTTACCAACACAACCCCACTGATCCAACGCACCCACACAACCTCATTGGTCCAACCCGCCTACACTGCCACACTGGCCCAACCCACCCACACAGAAGAGGGCAACTTGCCTAGCCCCACGTGACCTAACTCATATCTTCGTACGGTCCCTTGGCTGCAAAGGTACCCTTTTCCGGGCAAACCGAGATCAAAGAGATGCGGACGGCATCGATAATCCAATCAGATTCGCCCTAAGCTCCGCCTACGCTGCACTCACCATAACAGCGAGTCTCGTTGTCACCTCATATAAGTTGGTACTGACACTGGTTCCATACACGGATGTCGTATCAAAACAAGAACCTTTTTTTCTTGAATGGCTACACGGTCTTTGAGCTGATTGGGGCATATATGTTTGACATTCAATGCCAAACTTAGTTTAGATATATTTCTCACGAACTTCTACAGTGAGGGGATACAACTCACTCTGCCGCCAGGGTTAAATCTGCCTGCCGCATTTAGGGCTATAATGTAGTAAGCGAAGCTCGGAATTGTAGCCTTCCCTGGGTGAGCTGGGAAGATGGATGAAACCCCTTTCACATTTCCATGCTTCACGATTGAATACTTCTCTTATCCGTTTTTAGGAATGCGGCGCATTCGTCTTAGCCTGTGACTTAAATCCCCAATACTAATATGTATTGGTCGGTTCCATAATTCCAATGCTATTATTTTCTCAAAGATAATGTTCTCAATTACCATTGATCCAATATTAACTATATGTTCCAAAGTTCTATTAAGTTTGGGGTTGCAATATGACGTCATCTTGGCATTTGAAGCTGAAAGTCTGGTAACCGACTCATCACAATTCTGAGATAGCTGTCCTATATGTTAGACGCACGATCTCTTAATACCATCATGACCATAGAGGAGTTATCATTGCCAGGTTTTTCTCAATTCGACCCGGACATATCTGGAAAGCAAACTTGCCAGCTTCTATTAGATTTAGTCGCCTATCATTTTGGTGCTTTCCTTATCTTTGCTCTGTTACTTGTCTTTTTCAAAGTAGTTGTTATATTTCTTTAGCTTATAACTATTACGCTTGCATACTAGTGTATGGTTTGCTTTGTGTCCATGCGGTGTTAGCTTTGCATTCCTTTCTATTTGGGTAATAATAATAATAATAATAATAATAATAACAATAATAATAATAATAATAATAATATAATAATAATACTACTACTACTACTAATAATACTCAAATAAATGTTATGGATCAAGTAGCATTGAGATATTATAGCTAAATTAATCTTGCATAGAAAATTCAAGCAATTTAAGCATGTTCGAGGATTTAATGTATTGAGGAAGAATAAATCAGGGATAGTTTAACTACGCATGCGCACCTTCCTGGACCAATGAAATTCTCCTGGAAATCTAGGGTTCCCTTTTGCATGTGGTGAAGGTGAAACACAACACTCCCGAACTCATGGACTTTAACGGCATACAATCACGGTCTGGACATATCTGGACATAGTTCATGCCACAGCCAAACGTATTTTACCTGGAGGTAGCACATTTGATTTATCTACACGCTACAGTTCCATGATCATGCCCCTTGGTTTTCAATAGTTTAATACCCCAAAAAAATCATGTATCGCGAAATAAAAAATATAAAAATGTACTAAAATATTAAGACATTAAAAACTGGGGAATACGAAAAGTAGCTTCTTGCCTAATATAATTGTGCATAGACAAATCAAATTTACTTATTTTCAGGTAAAAGACGGTTGACTATGAAATATGCCAGCTAACCATGACTCTATGACTTATCCTTGATTCCTGCTAGATCATACGACATACCCCTACTCTAATATGCATACGAAGATGTCTGTAGTATTAAGGCAAAATGCCATTAACCTTCCAGTATTAGTAAGGTTGGATCATAGTGATACATGTGGTATCTAGTTACTATATATCGCTTGTTATTCTTGGTGCTCAGTTTTTTTCTGTTTCTATTCGTCTTACATTCATACTATTACGATGACGACATATTTCCATAACAAATTAATGTTCATGTTTGGGTTTTTTCGATCATCAGCTATTTTCACATTTCTGCATTAACAAAGATATTAATGCATGCATTTTATACTCTAATAATATGATACGGTACATATTAAAATTGTAAATACATGCCATGTTTTCCTAGAATTCTGTAGACTATATATCTGCATCTTAATTAATAAAGAATACATGATTTAACTTTATATATTTGTGTTTAGTAACACTATATACTAGTATATCACAACAAATATAGCAAATGATATGAATTTAACGTAGTATTATACATTCACCAAATTCACCGAAACTAATTCCGATTCCGCAAGTATTTATATTAAAATTAGATTTGTTTTTAATTACCCCGATGTATCCACAGCTGTTTCCTGCCGGCCATCTTGCCCCGGCCTCGATTTCGTATTCTTACACTGTCAACAGAGACGACCATACCTTAGAGAAGACTAAGTTCAAATGGAAGTTTACCAAATGGTCAGATTGTTCTGTCACGTGCGGTACAGGTAAAGTGCGCATGCGGTTGCTTTTAGTTCCGGTAGGCATATACGATTTGAATGTGGGGCATTTTCTCATGGTCAATGGTCTCAAGATAGGATTCGAGTTTGAACGTTATGGACATGCATATACACCACGTACATTGTAATATTAGGAATGTTACGATTATATGTAATTGTAGCCGAGTGTAATATATAATGCTCCTACTGACCTCGGCTTGTCGATTATATGTAATTGTAGCCGGGTGTGATATAAAATGCTCCTATTGGTCTCGGCTAGTCGATTATATGTAATTGTAGCCGGGTGTGATATAAAATGCTCCTATTGGTCTCGGCTAGTCGATTATATGTAATTGTAGTCGATTGTGATATAAAATGCTCCTACTGATCTCGGCCAGTCGATTATATGTAATTGTAGCATCACCGATGTGATATGCTTGGTCTCGGCTAGTCAATTATATGTAATTGTAGTCGGGTGTGATATAAATGCTTGGTCTCGGCTAGTCGATAGAGTGTTGGACACACAACTCAGGATCTGCAGTGGTCCTGTTGCATAATAATACATTATATAATCGTATTCGTAATTATACAGTGCCTCTTCTGTCTAAAGGTATCCAATATTATCATTAACAACCGATACTTATATTATTAATATTAATAAGTATTTTCAGCGATATAATAGTATTGGCAAGAGAGTAATCATATGATTTTTTTTTCAGGCGTGCAGACAATACTTCACAGCTGTTTCGACATTGACAGTGACAAACAGATTAATGACGAAATGTGTAGTTACCTTGACCTTCCCCGCCAAGACCAAGCCACGTGTCATAGGGGGTCATGTGACCGAATAAGGTGAAACCGAACGTGTAACTAATCAAATAACTTATTAATGGTAGCTGATATAGCATGGTTCAGATGTTTACCTTCTAGAGTTTGTAGATCTTTCAGGAAGGGGGTAAACCGTATTTTTTGTGTTTTTTTGTGTGTGTGTTCTTTTTAAATTGAGGTTTAAAGTCGCTTTCTAGAATCTTTCACTAATGTCAGTGTTTGTGTCAGTTTATGGCAGGAGGAAACCCACAATATCCGTAGCGCTGAATGTTGCAGTAAACCTGCGAGCACCGGCTGGTACTGACAAGACCAAGGATAATAACTGCATTGCTATTCTAGTCAGTGCATCCTATCAATATCGCGTAAAGGTAACCTTCGCGAATATTGATGCCGGGCCCCCGGGACGGGATTTGAGGCTGAAACAGACTCCAGTCCAACTTCTATCACTGCGCGACATCCCGCTCATCTCATTACGGATTAACTAAATGTGTGTTGCTACCAATAAGTGTTTTGATCTAGTTTAGCTGGCATAAGGGATTCGTGAAATGGTTTCCTGACCCCCGTTTCCTGACATCATAAACCCGTCCTAAACGTTACCGTTTCGTAACAATCGTTTCTTGACAACGTAACTCCTCCTAACTCGACAGCTAACCGTGGGTTATACAGTTTAGGAGATCCTGAATTTATAATGACGTTGTGATAGGGCGCAATGGCGCAATCGTTTCACGAAGCTGTCATAACCACTGTGAATCGTAAATGCCCGATTGCCATGTATAACATATCGCTACGAGAGCGCTTATAGTCTCGTAGTATAATAGTTTATTTCATGTAAAGTAGGCCCCAGGCCCATGTACATTTGTAGTTTACATGAAAGCAGATATTACATACAATTTACATATAATCTTTTCTAACCATAATAGCATATTTCACAAATTTACATACATTTACAAGTATTTGAATGTTCTTGGTTGTCA